>LGRX02013928.1:0-20125 GCA_001247695.2 Cymbomonas tetramitiformis
CTGCGGATCGGTGCCCTCCCCGGCTGAGAAGGAATACTGGGAGGAGGCGAAGGAGAACCAGGACATCGTTGTGGAAGATGTCGTAGAAGCTCTGGAAAAGACCCACCTTGTGGCGGACGAAGAAATGAATACGCCTACAGAGGATATGCTTGATCTGCCAGACTTCTTGTTTGAGGTATGCAGCCCGCCCTGCCCATATTGGCACCAAAATGTTTCCCCTGTAACCCACTAACGATGCGTGAGCGAGATAGAGCGTAGTAATATGACGGGGAGCGCTGGTGGTGTGACTGCCATTGTAAGCAGGAGTTGGCAGTGCTGGTGGAAATGAATACCGAAGTCAGTATCGCGACGGAGTCCGTGCAGGGCATTGTGCTGGCCCTGCAGCCTGAGCCCGACCCCGCGATCACGTTGTGTGTGACGGACGTGCCAAACCTAGCAGCAGGAAAGCAGTCGCAACCGCTGGTCACGCACGGGAAGGCGAGTCCGAACGGGGTGACCGTGCAGGAGGCCGTATGGTACTTCATGGATATGAAAAGGCGACAGAGGTGGACTGATGACCATTTCGACACCTTCCTGAAAGTCCTGAAGGTGCTCCTGGGCGGCAATACTTGCAACCTGCCGGGATCGCTATGGCACATGAGACGGGCGCTCGGTGCGGAGAGCGTATGGGACTATGCGATACACGTGTGTCCCAAGTTCCACCGCAATTTCGCATGGCAAAACGGGGAGGGAAAGCTGGGGAAGAGGGTGCAAGAGGTATGCGGCGTGCCCACGAAGCGTGGGGCGGATGGCGAGCCCACGGAGTGGTGCACGGAGGAGAGGTACGACGTTGTTAAAACGGCGCGCGGGGAGGAGTATCGTCCCAAGGAGTACTACTTCTATTTCACCGTGAAGCGGGTGGTGCGGCGCTGGATGATGGACTACGACTTTGCTAAGCAGCGTGCGAGTCCCACGGCCAGAGCTCCCGAAAACGCTTGTGTCATGAGCAGCCCGCACGGGCTACGAGTAAACGAGCACCCTAGCGTCGGTGGCAGACTACTGCGTGAGACGCCGAGCGGGAACCAGGAGAAACCAGGGGTATTACGAACTGGGATGGGCATCGAATATGGAGAGGACGACGGGCAAGCAAAGAAGCATGACAAACAGTGCGACCCGTGCCGATGTCCTTACTCCTTGTAACGGACGAGTGCCGCGGCTGATCGTATACGAACGTTGCCGATGGGCGATGCGAGATGGGTGAAAGGACCGCAACTGACTAGCGCGTTGCCATCGCAGGAATTGGTCCACGCGGTTCGGCGCGTTGCGAAGTGCGGACCTTCCTCCCAAGGTAGGTAGTGCGTAAAGCCCAACCCGCGGTGAACATCTACACGAGTGTGTGCGCACGGAGGTGTGACGCTCCAGCGCGGCTTGAAGAGATCATAGGCTATTGCGCTTGACTGCGTGTGCAATGGAGGGTATGCGCAGGAACGTGTGAAGATGAAGCACTGCGGTGTGATCTCGATTGCCCCTGGCCCACGTCAACACTGGAAGGACGTCGACGTGTTGCTAGAACCCATGATGGAAGAGCTGAAACAACTGAGTTAGGGCCATGCCGATGCTGACCAAACCCCTTTCAGGGTGTATGACGGGTACTTCCAGGTGTGGCATGAACAGTTCAGCGTGTTCCTGATGTTATGCTACTGCGATACGATTGCGCGTAACGACTTGGGGAAGTTCGCTCCCGTGGCGGCAAGGCGCAACGACTTCAAAAGCATCTGGGAGGCCACTAAGGGCCCTAACGGTAATGGCATGTACTGCTTGGGCTATGCGAACCCCATCTCGCAGACATACTTGGACGAAGGGGAGGTGTTGTATACCAATGATCCGAGTGTGTGGTTAACCAAGGAGGACCACAAGGAACTGGTGAGGCTGACCGCGGAGGATGGTGTGGATCCGATGCGAACCGGCCGATATGCAGCCGGGCCGTTAGAGCAGCTGGACTACTTTGACCCCATCTACGGGTACGTGCTGCCGTTCATGCACATGATGTGTTACGGCGTCATCAAGAAGTTCCTGATAATGCTGCGAAACAAGGTGAACAATTGCCCAAACACGTGCTATTTCTCACCCATGCAACTGAAGCAGTTGCAGGCCAACGGAAAGGGACTGACCGCGCCGCATGACATGCACCGGGAGTACCAAGACTTCGTGCAATACGCGGGTGAGCACCCGGATCTAACCACGGATACCGACACCCATCACCTTGCATGTGCCTTGTTTAGTAGGAACGGGCGTGGCAGATGCGCCAACCTTATTCCCCCGGTCCGCGTGCAACCATGTTTGTGTGCACCGGCAGGGAATGGCCACACCTACTAACCGTAGGGATGAATGCTACTACAACCAGGTACATATGTATGCACTGTTGTTAGTTTGTTGGTGTCTGACCGCGAAGGGTCTGAAAAACCGTGTATCTTTAAGAGGAAGATGGGAAGATAGTGAAAGAGAGTCTAGTGTGTGGCATCTCGGACTTTCACCGAGAACCTCCAAAGTAACCGATAGGTTTGGCGCTCTAGAAGTTGAGCTAATGCCACTAGAAACTATGAAACTGAAAAAACTGTAGCCTACATCGTAGGGTTGCGAAGTGAGAACCCATTATCCCGATAAATTACTCAAACCATACGAATGATGTGGCTTCTATTCGTATGGTTTGAGTAATTTATCGGGAAAATGGGTTCTCACTTCGCAACCCTGCGATGTAGGCTACAGTTTTTTCAGTTTGATAGTTTCTAGTGGCATTAGCTCAACTTCTAGAGCGCCAAACCAATCGGTTTGGAGGTTCTCGGTGAAAGTCCGAGATGCCACACACTAGACTCTCTTTCATTATCTTCCCATCTTCCTCTTAAAGATACACGGTTTTTCAGACCCTTCGCGGTCATCTCCGGGTGGTGTCATTTCATACGCGGGGAGGATGCACCGGTTGCCTAAGATCTGTAAAAGGCTCGCTGTTGCAGGGAACTACACCATGGAGGACATGCTGAACTTTATCTTGATTTTCAGTCCGATGGTGTTCATGGATGTTCTGAAGAACTTGAATCCGGAGTTGGACAAGGCTTGGTGGACTTTGCGGCGGGCGGTGCTCTACTTTATGAGAGGGCCTGCAATAGGATTGTGTGGGGACCTCGAGTCCCGTGCGGAGCCCCGGAAGGAGGCCGGGAAAGAGCTGTGGGCCTTTACGGTGATTGTGGAACAGCAATGCCCCATGAACATGTTGACGTTGAATCTGCGCATGGCGGTCGTTCACTTGTGCAAGCAAGAGGAGGAAACCGGCGTGGTGAGCAGCACCAACGAGCTCTGGGTCGAGCGTCTCCTGGGCGACAGCAAGGGGGTGGTGCCAGCCCCGGTCGGAGGTAAGGCGATCGACACGTGCATAGCGAACGCGTATCTCACGAAAGAGGCGGTGGACGACATGGCGTGGAGCTACGAAGGGATCCGCTTCCTTCCGGACATGCTCCGACGGAGATGGCCATGGCCAAGGGCGGCGAATACCATGATTCTGGGACCACCCGGGCTGACGATTCCTCCAAGGTGTGCCATCTCCTTGACACCGGCCACTATCTCGTCCGCGACGGTGTACCAACCGCTGCGTTGGCAAACGAGGAGGGGGGTCGTCTGCACCGGGAACTGGTGGGGTGCGTCCGATCCCTTTTTAGCGATCATGCAAGCCCTTCCCTGGATGCAGCCATGGACGTCCTTCGATTCTCGCGCATGCGAAGAGGCGATGAAGACTTCACATCCCGGGTTTACACCCGGGCAAAAACGCGTATCTCCTTCAACGTGGCTTTGAGTACATGCGCGGCCGACACTTTTGAGTACGGCACCGTGGAGGCTTACTACTTGATCTTCCTGAAGCGTTCCGCCGAGAACTCCGCCGCCAACGACACCGTGTGCCGCCTGGCTATGGTGACCGCCTACCCCACTGTTGAGGACCTTACCATGAACAGCCGGGGCGTGTATGTGTGCAACGAGGCAGAAAAACGTACACTTCTCCTACCGGTAAGCCGTCTCGAAACCAAGGTCATTATCCATCGCCCACCTGGAAACCGCGTACCTCTACCCGCCACTTACCTATGGCCGGGGATGAAAGCGGTACGTTGCAAGAAGCAATAGCGCAAGCTACCTCATGAGCTCCGCGCAGCAATCGAAGGAGGACACCGAACGCCAGCGCAGCTTCATCAGCTCCGTCCAATTGCTCTGTGTAGCTAGCGAATGCCTGCTTGCCACATGGAACGAATCTGTTCCAGTGGTACTTTTAGTAGCATCGGCAGTCCCTCTTAGCATGCCACGTGGAACAATCTGGAATTTCTGTTAATAGCTAGTGGTGCTAGTGTTAATAGACATGCCACGTGGAACAATCTGGAATTTCTGTTAATAGCTAGTGGTGCTAGTGTAAATAGACATGCCACGTGGAACAATCTGGAATTTCTGTTAATATCTAGTGGTGCTAGTGTTAATAGTCATGACACGTGGACGATCCGGTCAAATCTGTTAATTTATGACCGTTTACAGTCAGCCAAGTGTTAGTATCCGGTAAAACTGTTAATCCGAGTGCCACGTGTATGATTCCTATTAAAAGTGTTAATTTTCTGTTAATATTCCTTACATGTGTAACGATCTCGCGAGGGGGGCCTATTTCAACTCCCTCCGGCACCCCTCCGATTAAGTGTTAACATTCTGTTAAAATTGTGTTAATTTAACATTCTGTTAACATTCTGTTAACATCTGTTAACATGAATTATATAATTCCTTAACTTTCGCCCAAGCCAATCATTATCTACCACCGGGATTTATAACACCACTATTAACAGTTCCTACCCGTTAACACTTTTTAACACATAATTAACACTTTTTAACACTTTATTAACAGAAATCCTCAGTGGTGTGATAGTAGCCCATGGCCTAGCATTGCTTTGGCACTATAAGTCCGATATTCGAGGAGTTATTGACCTTTGAAATAGGGTTCTTCTTAGGTTGGGTGCACCCAACTTAGTGGTGGGTAATAGACATTAAGGAACTGAAGAGTCAGCACAGCATCAATGCAGCAGTTGCAACTCCAACTCCAGCTCCAGTTCCAGCTCCAGCTTCAGCTCCTCAGGGAAACTCTCAGGGTACTGCACAGGTACCGGTGATGAGAGCACCCCGAGGATAGATCAGCCTGAAGATGCCACTGAAGCAAGTGGCCGGGTTGAGAGTATCTCAGAAGAAGTCCTTTCCAGTCTGACATTGCAGTTTCAGCAGATGGACACTCCCTCAGAGCACATCGCACAGATGCAGTCTCAAACAGCACAGCTGAAATCACAGAAGAAGCTGTTGTTGTACATTGGGAAAGTATATGGACAGAGTACTCACATTTTGGTAGATCCAGGAGCCACATCGTCTTTCATCGACAGACAGTTTGCTGCTCAGCTTGGTATAGCACCCACAGATTCTTCATCATTTTCAGTGGGATTGGCTGGAGGAAGCCAACTACCATGCACATCCTATCTTCCCAAGGCTACATTTTCTCTGGGCAAGTATAAGGATGCGGAAGATTTCTACATCATTGACATGAAACCATTCACTGTCATTCTGGGTCAAGATTGGTTGGAGAGGAGGAATCCACACATTGACTTTCAGACCAAAAATCTGACGATCACTAGGAAGCATTCATCAGGCTCCAGTATTCGCACAGTATTGTCCAGAGTTGAGCAGACTCCAGACTCAGATGACCTTCCTGAAATGGAATTGGTCAGCGCCACCACCATGAGAAAGCACCTTCGTCGCATTCGATCCAGTGGTTCGGCTGAAGAAGCCGTAGCTTATCTTTTCTTTCTCTCAGAGGTCGACGGTGAACTGGTCTTTACAGCATCAGACACAGACACCACTATGGAAGACCCCGAGGTCACAGCAGCACGTGATCAAGTGAGAGAAGACTTTTCAGACATATTCCAGGAGGATCTTCCAGCTGGTCATAGGCCAGAACGGTTTGAAGGTGGTTATCATCGAATCAACATTGAACCTGGACATAAGCCACCATCGCAGCCAGTACGTACCATCCCCAGTACCCATGATGGAGGAGCTCAAACGGCAAATCATTAAATATGTCGAGTTGGGTATCCTTCGTCCATCATCATCACCATATGGGTGCCCAATCATTTTCGCTCCTAAGCCAGGGGGGAAGTGGAGGATGTGCGGTGATTATCGTGCCCTTAATAACATCACCATAAAGGACACGTATCCATTGCCACCACACGACACCCTACTTGAGCAGCTGAAAGGTGCACGCTGGTTCAGCAGATTCGATTTCAACCAGTTTTTCCACCAGATCCCCATTCATCCAGACGACATTCATAAAACTGCTATTCGCACCAGATACGGTTCTTATGAATGGACAGTTATGCCTTTCGGATTGACCAATGCTCCTGCAACAGCACTTCGTGTAGGAAACCGGGCATTCTTCGACTTCATCGACCAGTTTCTTGTCATATTCATGGATGACACTATTGTATACAGTCCGGACTTTGACAGCCACGTGAAGCATGTTCGACAGTTCCTCCAGCGTTGCAGAGATCATCAGTTCTTCATCAGGCCTTCCAAGGTGGAGTTGTTCGTCAGATCTATAGACTTTATCGGACATCACATCTCTGAAGCAGGCCTATCCATCATTGAAGACAGAATCCGAGCAGTCATGGCAATTCAGCCTCCAGTGTCTTATGGTCCTACCGTTGGAAAGCAGCCTCTACGCCGTATGGCTAAAGATGGCAAGTCATCCCTTCGGTCATTCTTGGGCATGGTCGGTCAATTTAGGAGATTCATACCAAAGTTCTCCAAAGTTGCCGAGCCGCTCAATCGTCTCCTTAAAGATAATGCAGAGTTTGTCTGGGAATCTGAGCAGCAGCAGGCATTTGATAACCTCAAAAGTGCCATCTGTAACGCTCCAGTATTACAGCTCCCAGATCAGAAACTGCCATCTATTATGGAGGTCGATGGATCAGGCACACACGTTGGTCAAGTAATACTCCAGGATCAAGGAAAAGGTATGAAGCCATGTGGTTATCACGGCGTCACTCTATCCGATACACAGAGACGTTGGCCTATTCCTGAGATCGAGCTATTTGCCATTGTGGAAGGCTTCCGATTCTTTCGCCACATATTGTTGGGAGCTCCTGAGACCATTGTACGCTCAGATCATCAGCCACTGGTTTATTTCCAGACCAAATCCACACTGAGCCCCAAACAGGCACGGTGGTTGGATGAGCTCTCCGAGTACAACTTCCGAATAGAGCACATTTCTGGCGAGAAGAATAAGGTTGCAGACGCACTCACTCGTATCTCTACACTCTTTGAACTTACTGATTGTCTGAAACACATAGACATCACCGAGGTTCCAGTCATACCACCTGCAGATTCTACATTCATTGCTCTTATATCTTCTTCATCAGCTCATCAGCTACACGACATCATTATATCCGAATATGACCGTGATACATTTGCACAGACTATTTTGGCTAAACTGACATCATCGACTTCATCACAGTCAGTCAGCAGCTACAGCTTCGAGCTCATTCAGGGATTGATCTATCGTAAGACCATATATGGCAGACAGCTGTACATTCCACCAACAGCTAAAGTCCCGACAGATGACGGTGAGATCACACAGCTTCGCCACATTCTCCTTCATGAGTGCCACTCAGCCACTATTTCTGGTCATATAGGCAAAAATCGCATGCTTCATCTTCTGCGTAGCCGGTATTATTATTGGCCAGGAATGACAACGGCAGCCATCAAATACATTCGGGAGTGCCCCGTTTGTCAGCGCCAGAAAACGAGGCGACACAAGCCTTATGGTCAGGCACATATACGATATTCTGTGCCTAAGACAAAATGGCTAGATGTATCTCTTGATTGGATCACTGACCTGCCTATCACCACTAATGGGCACGACAGTATATTTGTGGTAATGTGCCAATTCTCTCATCGCTGTCATCTCATTCCCTTCAGCATGACCTGGACAGCTCAGCATACTGCTTCTATCTATATGCAGCATATCTTCAAGCTCCATGGTCTTCCGAGGAACATCATCTCAGATCGAGACCCCAGATTCACATCTACATTCTGGCAGACACTGTGGAAATCTACTGGTACGAGATTGTCCATGACGTCCTCACACCATCCACAGTCGAATGCTGCCAATGAGAGGAGCCATGCCTTCATCGAGGATATCCTCAGGTACTTTTCAAATTGTTGATTCATGATTCGAATTCACCATCCTCTGGTTTATAAACTGATTAGATGGTATTTTGTTTTTCATCCACAGGTGTTGTTGCAATGATACTTCAGCCAATTCGTGGGAGGACAAGTTGCCTTTGGTGGAGTTTGCAATTAACAATACCGTTTCTGCATCAACTGGTTATTCACCATTTTATCTCGAGGTTCTCGACTCGATGGCGCAACCACTTTCGCCTCATGACCTGGTAATCACTATTCCGCCAGAAGCTCCTGTTCCAATACAAAGAGCTATTCGAGATCATTTTGACCAGTACTCGGCTGTTCATGCCAACGCGGTAGACAACATTTCCCGAGCAGCAGAAATTAGCCAAGCCAGATTCAATAAGACTCACATGCCTCAGCAGTTTGCAGTTGGGCAGAAAGTTCTTTTACGGACCGAGTTTATTCAATGGACTGGTTTGACAGAGGCAGGCAGACACTTTAAGCAGCCATATATTGGGCCGTTCACCATATCCAAAGTGCTTAGCGATGGGCGTGCATACGAGTTAGGTTTCGGAAACCTCGATATCCGTATTCATCCGGTACAGCCTGTATCCAGATTAGAGCTGTACAATGACTCGATCCAAGCACCTTTGCCTCTGCCACAGATGATCACCGAAGAAGGGCAACCACTGTTTGAGATATCACATATACTCTCGGATAAGTTCACTAGAGGTGTCAAATACTATTTAGTGCGATATGCAGGCTACGGCCCTGAGCATGACACCTGGGTCAAAGCCACAGAGCTGACCAATGCAGCAGACATTATAGCTGCCTATGAAGGCTAAACATTATATTAAGCCCCATGCCCTTACTTCTTGTAATATATACTAATACATGTCGATCATCTATAACCTTGCTGTTAATGTTTTATCATTATGTTGCATAGAAGCGGGAAATTGATCCTTCCTTGCTAAAGGTGTAGTGAGCCTTGTTCAAAATCATACCCTTGCACAGATACGCACACATGCGAGATATCATATCTGTGGATAAATAAAAACTGCTAAATGCTACCTTTGCCAAAGCCGTGGTTTGTCATCGGATTCTTGGCCAGTCATCCGAAGCTACCGGAGATATCGACTGAGGTAGACGGAGTTGTGATCCTAAGTTGTGCTTGACAAACATAACTAAATAAATTTCACATTAGTACGTGGCGAATCCATTCTCACTCATCGCGATAGATGTTCGTCAAAGCGTGCGTACTGGACCATATTAGAGTGAGCAGACCGGGTAAGGATTATAAGTCCAATCCCGTTAAGCAGGGCCACTCTCTTTGCAATAAAACAAGCCCCCGGTGAAATAACTCCGGAAACAAACACGGGCTCCCCGTTGCCGCCTATGATCCTCCAAAGTAGCTTAAGGAGGGGAGGAAGGGTTGGGTGCATTATATCAGGCCGAGAATCGTTCGATTATAAATCGTTAAATCGTGGGATCATCGTTCGCAAAGCGACGACGGCTAGCGCAAATAATCCGTAACGTACAATTCGGATGCTTTGAATCGTCACTCTGACGCACGATACGTATGGATCAATCAGTAATCCAGCGTCAATCTGCATCACGAAACGCAATTCATTGAACCTTGAAACGTCACTCTGTGAAATACGATACGAACTTCAAAGGGGGCTACATCCTAAGAACTGTAAGGTGAGGGACTAAAGTGGACTCAGTTCCCCCCAATAACCTAAAAACACCATGAGGGACGCCTCAAATCGGTGTAAGAAGACTGGTACCAGCAAGAAGCGACAACAACAAAGACATCATAGACATATGCAAAGGTATGCCCGTTGTGAGGTCACAACTCTTTTAAGAGGGGAGATCTGTCAGGGTCATGACCGATGACATATGTGTCATACGTGTCATACCTGTCAGACATGTCATACCATGTCATGTCATGTCGAGTCGTGTCATATATTATTATGACAGTCGTCAGTACGGTCGACCATGACTGTGCATGTCGCCAGATGATAATGTCACATCATCTGTCATTATTCAAGGAAAGACTTGAATGACCCTGTCATCGAGAGTTCGTACGTCGAACTCGAAGATGGCAAAGCAAGATACATCTTGAAGTAACAATCAAGAACCATCTTTGCTTTAAGCATGTGCGGAACACGCATGCACAGTATGAACGAACTATTCGTTATCACAATACTGGTCGTTCAACCTACGTATCGGGTTCACAACCCAATGGCGGTACCATCTATGATGATGGGAGACGTAAGGTATAAGATGAGGAAGCGTTGGGCTTCAGCAGATCTTCACTCAGAGACTGCACTCATCACCCGCTATATCTTACACTTGTGTTGCCGTCCAACAACGCAGTGTTAACTTGTATATTGTATAATATATTCACGGCTTGTTTATCTAGCCGTATCATCTGCGGCCCCTTCTCCTCAGAGGGGTTCTCGGACGCCGGGACAAGATCCCGATCCGATGGTGGTGCGCATGTCCGCGCTCATCAGCAGGCCGACGTTCATCTCGCTGGCTGCCACCTCCGCCGATTTTCATCGAGACGCCTCGGTCTGGGAGTCCACCCCAGTCCGAGCATCACAGCAGTACGAGTACTCCGAGCGATTGGACTACGCCTTCACCTACGGTGAGAAGCTCGTGAAGGTCCTCCGCTCCCATGGCTTCAAGCCGCAGAAGGGCTACACGTTCGACGGCCCTGACTCCGAGACCGACTTCGCCGTCCTTCTTGGTAATCTTCGCCACGTGTTGTCCCCCATCTCCCACTACGAGTACGACAAGCTCTTCGACCTCGAGCACGAGTACCTCGAGTACCACTGGTCCCTGAACGAGCTCATTTTCATCATTCTCAAGGGCGTCCTCAACGGCACGGCTCTGGCTCTCTACCAGGAGTCCGCTCGAGTCCACCCGCGCGATAGCGATGGACGTTGCGCTTTACAGCGCCTTCGTTACCACGTCGAGGCCACCACGGACCCCGACACTTTCCGCTTCTGGACGAAGCTGCGGGACACCAAGATTGACGAGACCGCCGACCCCGCCCCGCAGCTTACGGTTCTCCGCGTCCTGGGCGACAAGCATCAACGACTTCATCCCGGCTACGACGACGTTGGACGTGTACAGGACCTCCAGCACGTCCTCAGCCGGTCGGCGGCGAGCTCCCCGCACGTGTCCCCACTTTATCTGGTGGTGCTACGTGAGCTCGCCGCTGGCCACAGGTTCACATTCCCCACCCTCGCCCTCCGCATTGCCACAGTATGGCAGAGCGAGGGGCACCTCTCCCGCCTTACCGCTTCTCCATCTTCATTCGGGCGCTGGTGGTGGCAAGGCGCGGGCTGACGGAGCCGGTGGTGCCACGTTCAACTCCGTGCGCACACGCGGCGGCATCGTCAAACCCGTTGGAGATTGGAAGCCGGCCCAAAACCCCCGCGTCCCCTACTTGGTGTGGGAAGGGGTCGGCTACCCTTGCGTATCATGCTTCCGCCTTTGGAGCGTCACAGATGGCCACCTCGTCACAGAGGGGGTGTGCCCTTACTCGTGCGCCGCGTCATTTGCGCCTTCCAGGGCGCCACCTGATGCTCCGACGGCTCCGAAGCGCCCTACGGTCGCTGCATGGGCTCGGCCCGCCGGTGGTGTGCCTCCTGCCACGGCCCCCAATCCCCCGGCAGGCCGTGGCTCGCCTTCGTTGCAACATGCGGCTGTGGACGACGATGGCGACGATGATCCGGCCGCGTTCCCTTTCCGCCCTTTGCTCGATCGTGACGGGCCGGGACCCATGCCCGACACCTCCGTGGACGACGGTGACGCCGATTGGCCGGCTCTCCGCTCTGTTCCGTGGATCCCGCCCTTCCAGGGTGCATCAACATCCCGGTCGGCGGCAAAGCAAGATTAGTTACCACAACACAACTCAGCATTGACCCTTCTCCATGCCTGCACGGTGTGTGATGATCTTCGAGGGAACTGAGTTCTTTAGATTGACCTAGCAGCAGACTTTTGGACATCTTGGGATGGCGCATGCCGGCTTGCTCGGGCCAGTATGGCTCCTGGACCCTGCAGTGCTCCTGCCTCTTTGCCTGGTGACACCTCAACCCCACGGGGTGAGGTGGTGTCACGGGGAGCTCAATCTTGCCCCCCACTTGTAAGGGTACAATTGGCTGCCCAGTGGTACTAGTCATAGTACCAGAATCGAATATGGTACTATCACAAGTACCAAAACGCTAGAATTTTTTTGATGTCCTCCTCCATCCTGATGGTGATATCCATGATATACCATTACCTTAACGACCCAAACTGAGTTGTATTATGCCCCATTGGTCCATAGGTTACGTGTAGCCCTCCCAGTGGATGCATATTGCCAACAAGGTGGAGTTTTGTGTTACACAATGGTGTCTCACTTGTCTTCGAAATCATGGCGCTACTTTCGGATTTCTTTTTGAACAGACTTGGGATTTGTATTCTATTTAACCCAGCGATGGCTCAAATTGAAGCTGTATAACATGGCCAATGATGGATGTGAGCATGGGGCAGTTGGCATACTGCCCGTCGCTGAAACTGCGACATGCTAAACATCCCATCTCCACCAAATGGTCCAACTCAAGATTCCTTAAGTATGAGGGCTATCGTCGATTTTGGAGCCTAGTCGTGGCACTAAAGCTACGAAATAAGTATATTATAACGTCGGATCGCCTCACCAGCGTTTATGACATCAAAAGTAAACCCATATATCGATTTTTCAAGACCTTTACATGCATGAGAAGTTGCCGTACTTGGACTCTACACATGGAACTTAAGTACGAAACCGCTCCCGATATTACTACAAAAAATGCTGAGAGGCCATTTTATCACACCCTTGGGTGTTATCGAATCCCAATACTGGCATTAAAGACGTTCAAATGGCACAACGCATGACGACCACTTAGGATACATCCCAATAATGAAATTTGACATCATGCATGCCACCTCGTGGCCACATAGCGTACCCTTTTAAGTCACCGCGCGCTTGGTACTTGTGACAGTACCAGAAAATTTAATTAATTTTATGGCGTTACACCCCCCAAAAGCACAACGCACATACACATACCTAAAGTTCACGAGAGTACATTTCAGCATCAATAACAATTCAAAAGGGTCCTAAATGATTTTTCAAAACCTTCATGGGACTCATACACCCCATCTAGTGCCCATAATAAAGCATACATTTTGGTACTTGTGACAGTACCATACCACCGGGCAGTAGCCACAATGGGCCTCCTGTCTGTCACCCCTCAGCCCGAGATGCCACCAATGTCCGTTGTCACAGTTGTCAGTGTGCTATTAAACACTCACCTAAGTATTTTATATCATCTTAGTATCCGAGAACACCCGCCCCTGCGAGACTGTTCTGCTCCTCAGCACCCGACATATATATATCCTTATATATATATATTTCTTGTTTCTTGTCACATCAGGCATGACATCACGACCAGGCATGGCATCAGGCATGGCATATGGCAGTATGATGTCATGACATGACATGACATGACATGACATGGCATGACATGGCATGGCATGGCATGACATGACATGGCATGACATGACATGGCATGACATGACATGACATGACATGACATGACATGACATGACATGACATGACATGACATGACATGACATGACATGACATGACATGACATGACATGTTGCCATAGCCACACATTTTTCCTAGAAGGCACCCAATTTCTTTTGGTCAATTTTTCGATGAAGCACCCAAATTTTTTGGGCAATTTTGAGAAGGCCCCCATTTTTTGATGGAATTTTTCTCGTCCATATTTAGCTATAAGCATGCGGGGAAGGCTCTGCACGGAGGGTTTGAGGCTTGGAGACAGTTTACCAGCAGCCACACGCAAACTCTCGTTGGGAAATTCCTTGATACGGTGAGAGGGCTGCACATTGGGCTCCTTCGTTACTCGATTGCCGCCGCTAGCACGCCTAACTCCAGCTGGCGGTTTCTTGGGAAGGACTCGTTCGCGTTCATGACCTGCCAAAGCTGGTTGCTTGCTCCTCAGGATCCGCAGTTCCGCGTTTCCTTTTGAACTGATCAAATGCGTTTATTAGCGGACGCGCACGAGTTCGTTCGTACGCCCCCTCTAACCGGCTAGGTTGACGTTCCTCGGTCGGTGTCGGGGCAGTATTCGTCGGGCTCAACGAAAGGTGAACTGGTCGCAAAGTCACGGTCTCCTACACATCCTTTCCCGCAGGTTCACAGTCTGATAAAGATTCGGAGTCTGAGGAATAGTCTACGAGCATTTTGATGTACTGTATGCGTGGTCTGTATCTTCTCGCTGTATACCGGCGCCTGATTTTAGCCTTAACGTTAAGACATTCAAGACAGTAGACACCGAACGCCACGCAAACGGAGCCGTGGCATCGACCAGCCGACCACGCGATCGACGCGAGCTCTCTAGGATATCGTCACGTCGATCGATGTGGCCACGCATGTCACCCATATTTTCCCAGAGCCCCCCATATTTCCCAGAGACCCCCTGATTTTTCCAGACGCCCCAGATTTTTCCTAAAATGCACCCAAATTTTTCGAAATTTTGAATTTTTTAAAGCCAAAATAAGCACCCAAATTTTGAATAAAAATTTTCAAAATGTGTGGCTGCCCCAAATGACATGACATGACATGACATGACATGACATGACATGACATGACATGACATGACATGACATGACATGACATGACATGACATGACATGACATGACATGACATGACATGTCAGGGTTATGACCGATGACACATGTATCATACATATCATACATGTCATACCATGTCATGTCATGTCATGTCATGTCGAGTCATGTCATATATTATAATGACTGACAGTCGTCAGTACGGTCGACTATGACATGTACAGTCATATCATCTGTCATTTACTCAAGGTGAGACTTGAGTGACACATGTCATCGAGAGGCCAGTATGTCGGACTTGAGATGGCAAAGCAAGATGGTGTCTTGAAGAACCGAATGGTTCGGAGAAAACTCATCTTCGCTTCTAGCATGTTCTGAACAAGCATGTGAGTATCATATGGCTTATTCGTTCAGCCGATACTGATTGTTCAACCAATGCCTTGGGTTCACAACCCGATAGCGGTGGCATCTATGAGATGCAGGGCATTGCGTATAGATGAGGTAGCGTTGGGCTACAGCAGTAACTTCGGACGAAGCACTGCACTCATCACCCGCTCTTACGCTGCACGAGTTGTTACTGCTCAATAACATCCGTGCTATCATATCATATCTATTCGCTTGATAGCGAGACCTTAACAGTTGGTATTCTAGTCGTCAAGGCGACGAACGAGGACAATCTAGTGTGAGTGCAGCAGTAGATATCGAATATTGTGTGCGCAGGTTTGCGGAGCGCGAATAATAACAGGCGTCGCAATCGCACATATACTGATATATCTGCATAATATAGACCGCTGCATAATCAACCGCGAGAATTGTGCGCGAAGAGACATCGTCATATTCGCAGTCGCAGATCGTACATATCGTCACTTATACAACGCGAGAAGGTGTGCATGCAGCATACATATGCGCAGCGATCACACATACGCGCAGTTACGATTCGCAGTTGTACGAAATTCGCAATATTGAGACGCGGATAGAAAAATCATCATCAGAATATGATCCGCGCGAAAAATGGCACTTGTATCATGTGCTGTTCATATGCGACAAGATGTGCTCATTATTAGCAGCGCGCACCATCGCGACTTTGATGATCGCAATAAATCGCCTTCTGTACACAACGATTACTTTGCAGTTTTTGATGACGAGATCAGTGTGCATGATGTCATCAAAATACCGTCATTATCAATAGTTGCAATAATCACTCGTCAGCGCGCATCATGATATCCTTGACAGAATATGTGTATACTGCTGGAATTATCATGAACGGATGACGCATGATGACAGTATATTGCAGCATGCCATACAAGTCTCTGATGCTTGCCGAGATATTATAATTCATTCACTGTCAGATTCGTATACAAACCTGCAATCATGAGTGTGTACTGCATACATGCTGTGTGAGTAGCTTACACACACACACTCAACATGACAGATAATTGAATACTCTGCAACAACATCATAGTGTGTGCAATTATTGAGTGTGTGGAATTATTGAGTGTGTATAATACTCGCAACACCACACACACACACTTACAGTATACACAATCATTGAGTATATACTGAGTGCATGCAGCAGATGTACATTACATTACTTGTACATTATATACTGAGCAACTGTATCATTGTGACATGTGCATACATTATGCATACAGCTTGATCACGTTAGCAGCTGTAATGTATAAACCAGCTTGATCACGATAGCAGCTGGGACATATGGCATCACATCACAATGCATCAGACATTGCACATAAGCATACTTGCTGTGCATGTAAACTATATTTGAACCCATATAGTGTAAGGTGCCTGAAGGTGGTCTTAACACCATAATTAGCTCGATATACTCTGACGCAGGATTTGGGATGAGTATATTCGTTCTATGGTGGATCACTGAAGGGAATGCTCACCGGAACTATATGTGAAATAGACCAAGCAACTCATCACTGTAGATGAGAATATGCAGGATTACAATCACCACTAAGCTGATATATATCATGTTAGATTTATTCTGTGATTGGTATACAGATCATCCTATATGATAGATCATCTTGGTATATTGTAATACCAGTAATCACCTGTATACAAGTGTGTGTAGTAGGACAATTCCACACACACTCATATGTACTCAATCAGAAAGTACATGAACATACGTCACTGCAACTTATGTATCATTAAATATATGACATTACACTGATTCACAAGTGTAATAAATAATCACTGACACTACTATGTAAGTTGACAATGCACTGACTCGAAAGTGTAATGATTAATAATCATATCAACACATAATACATAGTACCATCCAGCTTGATCACGATAGCAGTTGGATGTCAAGTGGTGGCGATAGATAAGGGACAGAATCAGCCAACATGTTGTAGGGCTGGATGGAGAAATCTCCAGACCCGAAGGCATTATGCAATGCTCAGATAAGCAGCTGGTCACTGCTGAGCATTGTCCATTCGTCTCACATATCATCGCTGGAGCAACAACAACAACACCATTGCATTGTGACAATTGATTCAGAATTGATCAACACAATAAGCATGTACATTCTCAAATCAGTAACTACATATTGAACTGATAGAGGTTGTTGTGGACACCACACACACACATTGTGTTGTGTGAGACTGTTTAGATTATTATCAAGCTATGTCCTGATCTATTTGGAATCTAGAGATATCATTTTGATATGCTCTCAGTGCACAGCCATATGCCCAAATATATCATAGGTTGTGACAAGTTATCACTTAAGTGGCAGACCCGCTTAAAGTTGATACACCTAATTAATCATTGGGAAGTGGACCAACTTCCATGGGTTTCAAATCAGCAAAACCCATATATATGTTCAACCACAGATGTTGATCATCAGATATCTTCACTATTATGCAATGAAAAATACCATGTGCAAAAGTGAGATAAGTTGCATTAGTTCTGTAACTTGCAACTTCCACACACACCGAGATATATATACTGAGGTAATATTTAATGGCCAAAAAAGGTGGAAAATGGGTAAAAATCGTTGGCGATAAATTTCAAAACTGAAATCCGACTCCATTTTATTTCGAATTATGATTTTATACCTATTAAGGTATCTGAAAAACATAATGTGCATGGTCATATCTCGTGTAACACCCTAAATATCAGTGTGTAACACCTAGGGGTATACATAGTTGCTGTACTAAAATACGTGAAAAATAAATACGTTAGATCTGAAAATGAAAATTTGGGTTTCATTTTTTTCGTTACCCTATTTTATTAGCTATTGAAAAATATGCTCAAAATAGTACAGCACCTGTAACGCCCTAATATTACATATATTCACGTGTACAGTTACAGGGGTGTAACATACCTCCTAAAAACCACGTGATACACAGTGAAAAATTAAATGCAGTTTTGCTTAAATTTCTTTGCAAAATGTTCATACTGCTTTGATTTAACATATTTTAGGGTTACTGATGGTAAATAACACCCTAATATCACTGTGGGAGATAAGGGTCACTGTAACGTTATATGCCCTAAAATGCCACCTATATAATAGGAAACACTTCGTGTTTGGCATATATGTCATGCTAGTTGTGCCAGGGAACAATAGCCCGGCCAAGCCATTCGATTGGCATATTGTATTTATGCATACTGGGGCAGTGAGATGGCAATGGGCTCGGAAGGGGACTCCCGAGCCATTGACTTCGTACTATGGGGAGCGAAAGCCTGGACTTGATTATAGCTGGCAGCATATTATCGTACACCCTTCTGGTGCGCTACGCCGCTGGGAGCGTAATAGGGGCGGCGGCTGGTTTCTAGAAGACGCCACTCAGTTGAAGGCGCCGGTAGCGCCATTCTCATTACCGATCAGCCGCGTTGGGATCGCGTACTGGAATCCGACGATTGTGATTGACGATGACGAATATCATGGAATTCCCTACAAGGGGCGTAAGCCTACACACTCAGCGTCTACGAACAGTGAAGATTCGGGTACAGGCGCTGTGTCCTGGAGTAAGGAGAAGTTACCAGATTCTGATGACAATGATGACGCAGGTGTCACTAACAGTAAGGAGAAGCTACCAGATTCGGATGACAAAGATGACGCGGGTGTCATATATGACATGGACACTGCCAGTCCGAAATGGGAGCCAACTTCGCCTGAATATGATGACACCGAGGATGACGTCGGCGAGTTCGATGACTTGGTAGCTGACGATGCTGAAGAACAAGCTGAAGCTCGAAGGTTGAAGAGACTGGGACTGCAATTGATCATGGATGAGAAGGGTGAACTTCACTGGGTACCAAAGGGCACCTCCCCGACCTCACCTGTTCAGCCCGATGATCAGCCTATTACCGAGCAGAAGTCTGAGGCCATATCTGAGGATGCCCCAGCCTCTGTGGTGGAGACTGTTCATGCACCACCGAAGAAACCTTATGGGTCAGATACTGGATTGACTTCAATGGGTGAGAATAAGGCTGGGGTGTCTGAAGAGACGAAGAGGCAACCTAGGAAATATCCGAGATGTTGGACACATGAGTATATAACTCAATTGAAGTATTCCATAAGAAGTGACAGTGATGAAGAAGAAGGGCTTGACGTGGCTCCTCGTAGGAAGAAAGCAAAGATCAGCAAGGGACAATGAAATCAACTGTCTTGATTAGGATTGTCCAAATGCAGATTCTCTGATTAGGATTTGTATAGGTGGCAGATGATGATATGCCAGCCGACATGGGACAGATCGATTAGAGAATATGAACTGCGCGCCTTGAAAGTATAAGACTTGAATATTGCCCATTTGGAGGCTGTTCTAACTTGAAGTAACTATTTGGAGGAGCTGTTGCTCAACCTGTTAATTTACTGGTCAATCTTTCCTGCCATAAAGATATTGCAATTGCTTGAATTGTAGCCTTGTTCATATATGTCATGCTGAAATCAGCACAGTCATGACAATATTTCGGGCAAAAACCCAAGAACTGTAGGGCAACAACCCAAAAATGTAGGGCGACAACCCAAGGACTGTAGGGCTGCAACCCTAAAACTGTATAAGTTGCTTCCTATAAGGACTGCATGCTATATCATGAGGTATAAAGGCAACTGTCAACTGCCTGTGTGTTCACACTTCCTTGAGGGGGGAAGAAGGTGGATATATATACATACATCACCTCATTATAATGTATAGATATACTACATGTATACAATATAGATATATATATACTATATATATATATATAC
>LGRX02013929.1:0-11751 GCA_001247695.2 Cymbomonas tetramitiformis
CGCACGCGCGATGACGTGGGTGGGGCGCGCGTGATGATCGAGGGGGGGGGTGTCCGTGATGATATTGGGCGTGATAATATTGGTCGCGCGAACGATGATCGGCGCGCGCGATGTTCCATATAATTGTATTATGCAATCTGGAATGACAGATGGAACATCAAAGATTAGACATCCTCGACATCGTGTCATACATTGAATCGCATCTTCATGGATTGATCGTATGATCACGATCGTCGCATCGGCGATGCGGCGAACATCGCATGCCACGTCATCATTCAACGATGGCAACTATGTCATTTTACAAAAAATGCCAAAGCGTCCCGGTCGTGGCGCAGTCAAGCCAACCACGCGACGAATGGAGGGCTGCGATCGCGTATAATATATATCTTCATTATTGATTATATGGAATGTATGCACCTTCGGTGCGACGAATGCGCAGATCATGCAGTGCGCTCGTCAACATGTGGAGAAAGAATTAATCGAACGGAAGTCGCGGCGCGATAAATTTATGTTCCGACGTGGCGCGCTGCGATGCTCGCATTTCTGAGCGTCTTCGTCTTTTGACATCGCATGTGCGTCAATGTCGCATATGCCATTTTTCAAAAATGCCAAAGCGTCACAATGTGGTAACGCAGTCAAGCCAACCACGCGACGAAAATGGAGGGCCATGATCGCGTACAGGTTTCGCCGCCCGATGGGATTCGCGCTTTGCTGCTGCTGATTGAATGACAGAATGAATGACAGTATGAATGAATGAATAAAAGAATGAATGAATGAATGACAGTTTACGAACAGGACCATAGGTCCACAGGACCTAGGAATTTGCCCAGGGTGCTGATCATAAACTCCCTCCCTCATTGGTAAGGTCAGAGGCATTTACATACATGCCAAGATTATAAAGGTCAGAGGTATTTGGCCGGGTTAAAACATAATAAGCAGAGGTTTCTGCCTAGATCTCGAGGTTAGGTTGTGTAAAATATCGCACCGGTCAATGAAGCGACAGTACAAACCTACCATATCATCATGGATCACGTCTTACTAAACTAAGCATTCTTAGTAAGACGTTCTTAGTCAGCGTTCTTAGTAAACTACGCATACAATAGTAAAACCGCCAGAATACACTTTGCGCGCGTTGTATCATTTCGTCGCAGAAGGCTAGATAGTTCTGGTTCCGTCGACTAATTACGCTCGGCATGGCTTCGACTTCGGGTCGAGCGTCAACGCATATCCTGGTGTTTGTAAATGGCGTGTTTACGATCGCGGGAGCCGCGTTTGTCATAGCAGTATTCGTGTACTATTTCCGCAGGAATGCGATCCGTGCTGCTGTGCCGAGTATTAATACCATCCTTGATTTGGATGAGATGTATTTCTTTCGCAATTTGATGATAGTAGTTATAGCCCTCGGCTGTTATATACTGGTCTTATCGATTTTGGGATTTTTGGGGGCTTGCTACAAATCATTTACATTCCTGCGTATGTATACAGTCGGCATCATTGGCGCCATCGTTGTTCAAGCCGTGGTCGGGATACTCTTGGTTCAGAATCCGGTTTGTAACCTTATCCCCGCCGATGTCGCATTGCAACATCGCGTGGGCAAACCAACAACATCATGCACACTCACCGCGCGATATTTTGTCGCAATTGCTATGTATGATTATTGCGTATATATCTCCCTCCCTTCGTATATCGCAACCTATGGCATGCATACTGTGGACTAAATATGGTTAGCAGGAAGTATGAGCATGCCGTATTGCGCGCCTTGCATGCAAATACTGCATTGCAAATGTCAGTTGTCGGCAATCAGCCTATTATTCGTACAACGGTATCACCAACACCACTGCATACATATCGCAATATGAAGCATCGTGCGGTAATACACCGTAGGCACATGCATCGATCGTTTCTTAGAATCAACCCATATAAACCTAATACTACGTTTATGACGAGGAGAGCGTCTTTGACTGCGCATGTCGAATAGTTACCTGGGCAATGGTATCGGCATGCCGAAAGCGAACAATTGAAGATATGTGATTCATGTTTCATCGTCTGCGGACCAAAATTATATTGTGACTGGTATTCACTATATAGCCGACGTTGAGCATGCGTTTGAGGACATGTAACGTGACGTAACACACACGACACCTACCATGGTAATCACCTAGATTACTCATATACGTACGCATGATAATCATCACATTGTCACGCAATCACGGTGCGATCGATGATGACACACGCTGACCATGTCGTCAGCATGTTGAATATACGCTGGAGTGCGCTGTTTCGTTGGTTTGACCATACATCAGACACGACACGCTTCAGCCTCGGTAGCAATTTGACTATCTGAATTAATCTCATTGCATATATTATCACCATGGTTTGTTCGGATTGAATAGTCTTATTTCCCTGCAATCCTAGTCCATTATTTATGCATGGAGCATGAATTAGGAGAACCGAGGGGGGTGTGTGTGGCAGTTCCATTAAGATTAGTTGACTTGATTGTATTCATGATTTCGTTGTATGCATTTACGTGTGTGTGCATGATCAGAATCAGGAAACATGCCAACGCGTCCATTTGAAGTCATGAAAGGGAGTGTGCTTTTGGGGTGCGCGCTGAATCGTTGAAGTGTAGTTGTCTTTGAAACATTTGGCGATCGATCTTCACTGCACGGTTTGCGCAGGATCACTTTGAGCATGCTTGGAACCGAGCCGAAAACGCTATTTACGCTCAATGTTATGAGGAGATCGATGTGTGTTGCACTGGTTATTTGTCCACACTAAAGCCGTCGACAGAACCATTAAGTATATGCAACGCACTACATGCCTCTATTGCGCCAGGGTGCACTACCCATTATGCCGATCACAAATATATCAATGAAACATCGATCAATGTTTATGCTAAAAGAATAAAGTACTACTTTTGCAATTGCCCAGTGGCTAGTAACGCTGGCGCACCTTCCTTTGCGGAGGACCGAGCAGAGGTTGTCAACCGATGCAATCAGTATGAAGATGTGGTGTGTGGTGATAAGTACTCCAATGGTGACACGGGTTGTCGTGGTCCAAAATTATCTTCTGGTGTGAGCCGTACAGAATTCAAATATGCTACACTTTCACGTTTAGGTATGCAACTCAGGGCGTTCGGGAAAAACATCTATATATTCGGGATTGTCATGTGTGTTTTGCTCATCTTGGAGATTATTTGCCTGATATCAGCAGCGGACCTGATGATGAAGATCATGAACTGACTTCAAGGTTCGAAATGTGCATCCCTCGATCACACTGCAGCAGCTGCTTGCGCAGCGGGCACCGACGTACGGACAGTTGCATGCCAAAACAACTGGAAAAGTATGATACGCATAGCTCAGCTGTGTCACTTGCATGCTGTCTCAACCGAAGGCTTGCTACCATGTACATGAATAAAGAGTATTATCAAAATAAATGAGTACCTGTTCCACTCATGTATTTGGTCTAAAGCACCCATGGTGTAATTGATATATCAGAATCTCATAGATATGAGCAAAAAATGATGGGGTATCTAAGAACGAGTTTGTTAAAGAAGAAAAAATGTAGCATAGTAAATTCCAGTCGCATACAGATTTACCCGAGCAGTAGGCAGCGCGAGCATCTGTTAATTTCCCATTTTCATCTTTGATTGTTGTTTCGTCAGATAACGGTTTACGGTCAAATAGTCTGCTGTGAAACAGCAAGCTGATACTTGCATGGAATTTTTTTTTGTTGCTTATGCAACCGCCAGTCAGCTTCGAAGCTGACAAAAACGCGTACAAGCACTGAACATAAAGCTACAGCATACCCGTGCACTTATATGTTAGCTTGGACGGAATGCTCTGCAGATAACAGCGCATATGGGAATGGGCAGTTGTCACAGTGTGTACGTAGTAAGTTACCGTTCACTGACCACAATCTGAAGTGGTGTAAGGGCCCATTTTCTACATCAATGTGACATTTGTTGATAACGATGCATATATGCCTCTCAAAAACTTTATTAGCATAGAATCCACAGTGTCTGTATCCTATAGAATACGTAGTTTGTGCCCATGTGTTGCTGCTGTTCGTTCGGGTTGAATCTCTCAGCAGTCCCTCAAGTGATCATCTTTTCCTGATTATTACGCCCCCGAGGTGGATGATGATACATCCTCACAGATAACGCGCGTCTCCTGCACCCATCGCCTATCGTTGGGTGCTCGTATAATGCTGTGCGATTTCTGAAGGAGACACTATAGGAAGTCGCGTGTATACAGTTACATGTACAACATAATAATTATATATGCAATACGTATGCAGCAGAAATATTGGACAGGCGCAAGCCAGTTGTTTCATGCGCTGCACACAAAGCCGGCACGTGGTACGCTGAACCCAATCTGCCTGTGTTGGCTTTGCAGGCTGTGTTGCCTTTGCCAAAGGCTGTCTTGCCTTTGCTGGCTGCGTTGGCTGTGTTGGCTGTGTTGGCTGTGCAGGCTTTGCAGGCTGTGTAGCCTTTGCCAAAGGCTGTGTTGCCTTTGCAGCTTGTGCTGGCTTTGCAGGCTGTGTTGCCTTTGCCAAAGGCTGTCTTGCCTTTGCTGGCTGCGTTGGCTGTGTTGGCTGTGTTGGCTGTGCAGGCTTTGCAGGCTGTGTAGCCTTTGCCAAAGGCTGTGTTGCCTTTGCAGCTTGTGCTGGCTTTGCAGGCTGTGTTGCCTTTGCCAAAGGCTGTCTTGCCTTTGCTGACTGCGTTGGCTGTGTTGGCTGTGTTGGCTGTGCAGGCTGTGCAGGCCTGTACTTTTGGGCACCGCCATCGCACTTGACCTGGAAAAAGCGAGTTCGGCAGTCAGTGATAGTTGACTTATAAGTCGACTTTCGGCGGAATTTCTTCGAACTCCACGTAGCGAACCTCCTCCAGGGCACCGCTGCAATCCCAGGCCGCTTGCACAGTGTGCAGCGTGGCGGCATCAGCGTCGGCCGGCCACCATGCCACGCCACTGCAAAACGGCCGCCCCTCGGCACGTGCAGTCGCTACGATAGCAACGCGATTCTCAGCGCAAAGGAGCACGGTGTCATCTTCCTCGGCAGCGCCTACGCGGGTAGCAGCCCAGGTGGCGGTTATCGGGCGCTGACGTAAGCCTGCAGTGATCGCATACCCAGCGCCAATAGTGGAGGTAGGAGCACCGGCGTCTTTGAGCGCGACTTGTAGCCCGGCGGGGCTGCTCAGTGCGGCGACTCTGCTGAGCGACCAGTCCTTGCTCGGCCAAGCGCCGCGCGCGTCCTCCCGGATGAGAGAGAGTTGCTGCAACGAGCCGTCGGGGGCGTGGACGACACCGGCGCTCATACGCAGACTTTTGCCGTGATGCAGAAAGAGCTCTGCGGCGCATGGCGCCCCCGGCGGACTTTTCTTCATGCACCAGGCGCTTGAAGCTTGGCCCACCAGGAAGCAGGAGGGTTGTCATCGCTGTAGAGGCGGGGTGCGATACGCCGTCGGGACAGCTGTGCTCGCTCTCGGTGAGGCGCCACGGCCCGCACAATGGCCCCTGGCACAAGGTGCCGCGCTCGTCCTCGTAGTGGTAAGCTACAGCCATCTCGCAACCGGACTCGTCGTCGAGCGGTGTAAACGAGCGCTCGGCATGAAACGCATCGCGCAGCTCGCCTGTCGGACTCCAACGGCACCGAAGCGCATGCCATCGCCGGGCCGTGTGCCGGTACAAGAAGTTAGCCCAGTGCGCTCTTGCAAGGTGCTTCATGACGGCGCTGTAGGCTAGGGGGGATAGGATCTAACGAGCGTTTGCTGGCATTCCTCCAAGTAAACGGATACACCTTTATATTCTCCGTTCTACACCCGAAATCCTACCCGCAGCAGTCGTCGATGTCGGGCAACACTCCGAGATGTGGTGACCGACTGTTTCCCGCCCTTCAATGTTGGCAAAACAAGGTTCCCAACTCGTACTTGAGAGCGCCTGCGACCGCAAGTGGACCGCGCTTTCGACCTCTGAAGTGCTCGTTTTCCGCAGCGCTCTGAAGGGCTCCTGGAGGGCCGAAGCGACGCTTTGAGGCTATATGAGTCAGGGTACCCAAACATACATAGTTTCCGAAGCAGCGTTTTGTTATTTTGTCCCGGAAATTGATGCAAAACCTGCGCTGGAAATTGGTGCAAAACCTGCGTTGGAGAGGTTGATCCGCTGGAACAGTCGATCCGGATGTGACTAGAGCTCTATACCAGTCGAGTGAAATCATACGATTAACGATAGTCAAGAAGAGGGAATCGGTGAAGTCTTAGACGAGAGTGACACACGCTTGCTTGGACGGCGCGGCGCGGCGCTTGGATGTCGATGTCGAGGGTCAGGGTGCAGGGTCAGGTTGAGCGATTTCGGATTTTTCACGGGGAAGCCGATTCCCCCCCCACTGTATGGGGGCCTGCTTCTCCTTGCTTCACCCCTCATTGTGTGTTGCATGTGTCACGCGTGACCGTGTCCTCGTACCGTTAGCCTTCCTTGATGGAGGAAGTGATATTGCTAACCACTAGAGCTATGGCGTCTAGGGCGTCCTCAATATCATAGCGGGCACCGGGAATAGAACCCCGGTGCCCCGGTTGTATAGGTTGGAAACAACCGTCTAGACCATCTAGCGCTAGATGGTCTAGACGGTAACAATTATCGTGGAACGTAGTTTGCAACCATGAACATTAGTGAGTTTCATCCGAACCGCTCGCCGCAACAACCCGAATTCTCGATAGGCTTATCTCGACGTTTCTTGTTTCTCCCGGTGATGTGCCTTGTCTCTCGTGCATCGCCCGGGCAATGAAACTCGACGCCCTCTCCCACTTGACTCCCTGGTCCTTGCCATGCGTCGGCGAAGAAGTCCGGAGCGGAGGAGGTTCTGTCCTTCGAGGGAGACGAGCGCTTTCGCGAGTTCATCGACTTCCTCCATCAGCATGACATCAACGAGTGCATCTATATGCGAGTGCATATATATTTCAGATTTCAGATTAGAGATTTTCAGATTTTGCATTTCGCATTTTCGATTTCTCATGAATGTTCGATTTTCGGATTTCCTGAATTCAGATCTCAGATCTTCAATCACCCCCCCCACCCCACCCCCCCCCCCCTGGAGGACCTAGGTTGCGCCGCAGGCTTTGAATCGTCTTGGCATGAAGTAAATTACTTACTTACTTACTTACTTATATGTGCCCGCGTTCTGAGTCAATCTGCCTTTATAGCAATTCTGACCCCGAAAAAAGGTCTATATAATTTCACGGACTTTTTCCATTTGCGTTTCTTATGGAATAACGTTTAAATATGGATTTTGTAATATGCTATAGCAGTCATAATAGGGCTTATAAATCCATCAGCCGATAAGATTCTCGGGGGTTTCTATATATAACTATAAAGGGCTCGTCAAGGGCTATATTTTGGCTGGCTTACATTTTCGATTTGGCCTTTATACGCGATATTTTTTTGTATCTTCGCGCTCATTGGCCGAATAAAAAAAGTAAGCCAGCCAAAATATAGCCCTCGACGAGCCCTTTATAGTTATGTATAGAAACCCCCGAGAATCCCATTGGATGATGGATTTATAAGCCAAAAAGTATCCATCTTAAGTATGGTGGTAGGCGCCTCGCGAGTGTTCGACTCTTCTCAAGTCGAAAAAGCCCTCACTAGAGAAACGCGACCAGATCGGGGATTCGTCCCCATTTTAATTTTATCGAGGCAGATTGATTGCGGACTCGGGGACATATACTTACCTTAGTCAATCAGCAGCGGCAGCAGCAGCAGCAGCAGCAAAGCTCGAATCCCAACGGGCGATACAGTCGAATGTTCCATCTCACGATCGCCAGACGCTAACGATGACAGTGCCACAACAGTCGCGTGTATGTACCACGACGCCACCTGTTAGGGTTTGAAATCGGTGCGGGGATTTTCACTGTACGAGCCGGGTGAAATCATATATATCGTCATGGGGCGAAAGTGCTCCACGACGGGATTTGAACCCGTGACGTTCGCTTCTCTAGTGCGACGCTCTAACCAACTGAGCTACGCGGAGGATGATGATCCTTTCGCGCATTTCAGTGGTACTCGTACAGATCGGAGTGTTACAGATCGATGGTCGACTATGCGTGTGACATCGACGACGACGTACCAACATCGCGACTGCGGGCGTCTGTCATCTTTTCGATCCGTGACATATCTCCCCTCTTTAAAGTGTCGTGACCTCACGACATTCGTGTCGAGTTACTTTTCAGAGGTCCGACCTCAGATGTGATGACGTGGCAGCCTGCGATGAAGCTGGGTAGCAGTTCTTGGGATGCAGCCCATCCACCGAAGGTGCATCGCAGTTCTTGGGATGCAGCCCGAATCCACGTCAGCAGCGCGGGTCACATCGTGCCCATGCATACGCGATCGTAGCGCAGGTCACATCGCCGTGCCCGAGCATACGCGATCTTAGCGTAGGTCACATCGTGTGCCTTATGCCGTTACATCTGAGGCGGTTTCCGAACCGTCGCTTCGATACCAATGTCAAGGTTGGAAAACGAGAAGACACAAACCTTTTGGTCAGTCACATATACGATATTGTGTGCCTAAGACAAAATGGTTTGATGTATCTCTTGACTGGATTACTGACCTGCCTATCACCACTAATGGGCACGACAGAATCGACAGTATATTTGTGGTAATGTGCCAATTCTCTCATCGTTGTCATCTCATTCCCTTCAACATGACCTAGACTGCTCAGCGTACTGCTTCAATATATATGCAACATATCTTCAAGCTCCATGGTCTTCCGAGGAACATCATCTCAGACCGAGACCCCAGATTTACTTCTACATTCTGGCAAACACTGTGGAAATCTACTGGTACGAGATTGTCTATGACGTCTTCACACCATCCACAGTCGAATGCAAGCGATGAGAGGAGCCATGCCTTCATTGAGGACATCCTCAGGTATTTTTCAATTTGTTTGATGCATGATTCACCATCCTCTGGTTTATAAACTGATTAGATAGTATTTTTCTCCTCAGGTGTTGTTGCAACGATACTTCAGCCAATTCGTGGGAGGACAAGTTGCCTCTGGTGGAGTTTGCAATCAACAACACGGTTTCTGCTACTACTGGTTATTCACCATTTTATCTCGACTCGATGGCGCAACCACTTTCGCCTCATGATCTGGCAATCACTATTCCGCCAGAAGCTCCTGTTCTAATACAGAATGCTATTCGAGATCATTTTGACAAGTACTCGGCTGTACATGCCAACACGGTAGATAACATTTCCCGAGCAGCAGAGATCAGCCAAGTCAGATTCAATAAGACTCGCATGCCCCGGCAATATGCAGTAGGGCAGAAAGTTCTTCTACGGACCGAGTTTATCCAATGGACTGGTTTGACAGAGGCAGACATACACTTTAAGCAGCCATATATTGGGCCGTTTATCATATCTAAAGTGCTCAGCCATGGACGTGCTTATGAGTTAGATTTCGGGGATCTCGACATTCGTATCCACCCAGTTCAGCCTGTATCCAGAATAGAGTTGTACAATGACTCAATTCAAGCACCTTTGCCTCTGCCACAGATGATCACCGAAGAAGGGCGACCACTGTTTGAGATATCACATATGGCTACTGCCCCGCAGTCCTTGTGGTAGGACCAAATCGACGATTTGGTCCTACCACGAGGACCATTGTTACGATAATTTAATTGGCCATCTCCCGTGATTTTGTGGTGTCTTACCAATGAAAGGTGGTATATATAGGTCCTATGTTAATTTATTTGAACGCTGGTTTGGCCTATATCCATCCCATATATCCATGACGAACGCATTTCAAACCTCCACGCTCAAATATTTCAAAACGGATTTTTTGGAACATTCAAAATGTGGTAAATTAGTGACTCATCTTCAATAATTTTTTACCAATCATATATCAACACTACACCTGCGCGGATACCATCAAATTGAACCTATACATATGTCCCAATCATATTTGGGCGGTAGGCCCGGTTGGAATGCATATATTGGCTCGTTGGCTCGTTGGCTTCCCCTCTAATACACTGGCTCGTTGGTTCCCCCCCTAAAACAGTGGGCACGCGAGCTGACCAGCCAGCCATCATAATTGCTTGCTAGAGGGCATGTATCGCAAGGTTGGTGTGTGCGGCACATTAAATCTTCAAGTATATATGTATTACGAATTTCTGAAAGTCTAACATCATCCAAATATCTTATTTTTCGACTGGCGTGCACATTTTAGAATGGATGAATGCCAATTTCTAAAGTCCGAAATTCACTAAATTCGGAATTTGCATTGTGTTGAACATGCGCCATGCTGAAATAGAGCGGAAATGCTGATGAGGGTGCGAAGTAACCGATTCAGTTATCTTATTTGGTCATAAACTCAAGATTTATAACCATGAGCATCACCGTGAGTCCCCCATGTGACTCCTAATACTCAAAATAACGGTGGTCCTTGTGGTAGGACCACAATTTTCTTCAAGCTTTTGGTGGAATTACACCCCTAAAGCGTGTCGTTCAACCACACACCTAAAGTCTCGTGGGGGCCGCCGCTATAAGAAATAAAATTCATCTAACTCATAAATATCATGTGCAAATGTTGCCTGTGCCTCAAATAGTCGATTTAGTGATCGAAACCGCAATTGCCCATTGGTCCTTGCGGTAGGACCATGAATTTGGGTAGTAGCCACATATACTCTCGATCCTTTCAGACATATGTTATAATGACATACAGTCGTCAGTACGGTCGATTGTGACATGTACAGTCATACCATCTGTCATCCACTCACCACGAGTGACATCTGTCATCGAGAGGCTGATTAAACATCGCATGGCCGACGCGATGTTCGGAAATCAGATAGATTCGCTTTTACATTGCATAGCAGACGCGAGGATCGAGAAATGTCAAATCATTAATGGAATGCCAGACTCGATGTTCATGTTCGGATCTCTCGAGTGCGCCACGTCGGCAAGATAAATAATTCCATCGACCGTCAGATGCGCCTAGTGGAGATCTTAATTTAAGATCGACCGGGCCTAGTACTTAATCAGCAGCAGCAGCAGCAGCAGCAGCAGCAGCAGCAGCAACAACAACAACAACAGCAACAGCAAAGCGCGAATTTCAACGGGCGACATAAACGAACTTCCGATCTAACGATCGCCGGACGCTAACGATGACAGTGCCACTACATTTATCGCGACGCCACCCTCGCGTTATGGCATGGCATGTTGGGATGCAAAAAGCGAAGCACTGTCGCGCACATGATCCTACGGTCAGATGGCCTAGTGGAGATCTCTTTGTGAGATCGATCCGCCTAGTATAGACTGAGACACTAGAGGCAAGAGGGAAGTGACACTCGACTGTCTCAGAGCTTACGAAGCTGTCGCGATTATGAACGAGGGGCGGCAATGTAAGGGCTGGCGGGGCGTTGGGGTATTGCTGGGTGCTGAGATGGCGGTGTATCTCTGCTGTGGTTGAGAGTGGGGTGTTGTGAGGGATTTTGGGTTTGAGATGTGGGTGTGGCATTGGAGGGCAAGTTTTTTAAATATATTCCAACGAAGAGGTTCGGCACCCTGTTAGGTGATACCGTTCCAGCAGAACAAACAACACTTTGCAATTGGGCATTCACTGCGGCTCTCGTGCCGTGCGCCCAGGTCGCAGCACGAGCGGCTCCTGTGGTGAATGCCCCCAACCTGCCACAAGGCCAAGTTGGTGCCCTTCGCGCAACCAAGCACAAGTTCCCGTCGACAATTATGAAAGAAACTACGG
>LGRX02013930.1:0-18569 GCA_001247695.2 Cymbomonas tetramitiformis
TGCCGGCTGTGTCTCAGATTGATGCTGGGTGTGCCGGCTGTGGGTGACAGGTTACATGGGTCTGCTCACAATGATGGTCGCGTGCGCCTCACCCAAGTCACTGGAAGCCCATAAGGTGGGGGGTCTTATTAATCTGACGTACCACATCGGCGGTCTTATTGATCTGACGTACCACGCAGCCCACTATCATGCACACTTTGCGAGTCTTGGTGCGAGTTTCGGGCGTTATGGCGGTCTTGCATGATGGGCCACTGAGTGTTCCCTGATGTCCGTATGTCTGGATGTTCTCTTTCTCCCGATCCTTTAGGATTGAACCTCACATTCTCCCTTGACGGGCCTTCAAAAGATGAACCTCACTTCCTGCGCCCCCTTTTCAATCCATCGAGCTTGGCCCTCGCTTCCCCGCGCCCCCAACCCCCCTTTGCTGCTCCTTCAACGTTGGACCCTTGATCATTCATGCACTTGATCATCCATGATCGACCCTGTTGAGTCGGAAATTTTTGACAATATGCACGGCGTTGTGGTGGGCTATCTGACGTGAAGACATGCATTTACATGCTGCAGGATGAAGCTGGGGTTGCTGGCATGGCGGCTCTTGCTCGCTCGCAGGTGGGAAGGCGCGCAAGTGGCAGGTGCAACTGCGCAGGGCTCTTCTGCTGCGTGTTTTACGTGCCGCTACTGGCAGGATGTTTGGCCCTCTCGTTGACAGTTCTGGACGACAGCTGCGGACTCATGATCTCAGGCACCGCTGCATCCAATGGCAAGGGGCTGTTACAGGTATCGTAACAGCTGAGCCTGAGGCCTTCCGCGCTGGCGTTGCAGGGCTGATGTAGGTATCGTAACAGCTGAGTCTGAGGCCCTCCGCGCTGGCGTTGCAGGGCTGCTGTATGCACTCGAGGCTGCTTGAGACTGCGTGTGCCACAGGTGAATGCAGACTACTCTGTGGAGGTGGGAGACACCACCGTCGACCTCTCTGCCTCCATAGTGCAAATTGTGCGCTGCCCAGAGGGTGCGTTCCCAGAGCACACTTGCAGGCTGGCCCCCCTCGCGGCCTCGCGAAGGTGCGTTGTAGTGAAATCAGATTTCAGCAACCGCTGCACGGTGGACATGCCGTATGTATCAGAGGCAAATTCGAGCGCAAGGAAAAATGAGTTTCCTCCATTTCCTTAGCGCATGGCAGACAGGAGAACAGAGCGTCTGGTCGTTTCCCAGAAGCAACAGGTTTAATGCGGACGTTTTGGAGTTGGAATGGTCCTGGAGCGATGGGAAGGGTTCAATGCTCTCCACAGGATGCTCCGCTCCTGGATGATCCGACGATGGGAAGGGTTCAATGCTCTCCACAGGATGCTCCGCTCCTGGATCCGTGGGTTGCGATTCCGGGAATAATCTGGTGTCGCTGCTTTCACTGCAGGACGAGTTCAACTACACCTCCAATATCCAGGTGCCATCGTCGGACCTGTTAGGGGGCTTTGCTAGGTATAGCGCACTGCGCCGTGCAGGGGATGTTAGGGCTGGGTATAACTGCGCCGTGCAGAGAGGATGTTAGAGCTTGGCTGGGCATAGCGCACTGCGTGCAGGGATGTTAGGGAGCTTGGCTGGGTATGGCGCACTGCGCCGTGCAGAGATGTTAGGGGGCTTGGCTGGCTGGAGTATAGCGCTTTCGCAGCGCAGGAGATGTTAGGGGGCTTGGCTGTGATCCTGCTGTACTCTGCGCCTTGCGCCAGAGATGTTAGGGGCTTTACTTTTGGTATGGCCTTTCATGATGCAGGGGATGTTAGGGGGCTTGGCTGGGTATAGCGCACTGCGCCGTGCAGGGGATGTTAGGGGGCTTGGCTGGGTATAGCGCACTGCGCCGTGCAGGGGATGTTAGGGGGCTTGGCTGGGTATAGCGCACTGTGCGTGCAGGGGTAGAGTGGATACATTCCGTGGCCGTGCCGCCGCGCCGTTTGGGCTCTGTGGCATCGGGGAGTTTGAGCGCTTCAACGTTTTGAGTGGTCCAAGCGCAATTCCAGTGTCACACGTAGCGGCTTCAGCTTCCGCAGGAGTCACCCGCCCTGGCGCGCTCCCAGTCAGCAAATCCACTGCGGGGCTCGCAGAACGAGGTCATCATCTGCATGAGCAGGCCTGGAAACGGGGGTGTCCAGCTCCCCACTGCGATGTGCACTTCCCTGCTGCTTTGATTGTGCATTGGCCGCAGCGCTGAGGCGCACTCAGGCTTCGCACTTGGCTCTTTTGATGGCCGGGTTTGGAGCCTTGGGTCGGTCGGTGTCGGTACAGGACCCCTTGCAGGAGTTGCGTGACGCAGGGGCTGAGCTGAATGTGACCGAGGACGTAGCCTCTGCCAAGGCCAGCCTCAACAGGTGCCCCCTTCTGAACCCCGCATCGTGTAGAATTTGTGCAAAACTTTACCGGGTAGATCTAGATTGCGTGAAGGACCAGCCCTGACATGATGACGTCATCAATCGCTAAGGATGCTAGCGACGGGGGGGGGGAGGTAGTGGGCGGTATGGGCGGCTCCGACACTCTTGAGTTGTATGTGATGGGTTGGGGAGGTGCGATGGGGAGGTGGCTGAGGGAGTGTGGCGAAGATATTACCGATGTTCTTGGGGATGGTGTGATAGAGCGAGGATGGGTTGGGAAGGGGGGTACAGCGAGGATGTTGCCAACGCCCTGGCATATGACCTCAAGCAGGACTGGAATATGAGTTATTATGATGAGCAGTTTGCCGAGCTTGTGGATGTCCTTCCCAACTCCACGGATTCGTCGCAGCAGGGCAGATGGGAGGCGGTCTGGCAGGAGTACCCCCCCTCTGCAGAAACAGTGGAAAGCAACATGGCATTGCTCCAGGTGTGTATGCTTATCCTTGGACCGACCCCTTTGGCACACCGTAGCCACAGAAGACCGGCTGCACTATGTACCCACGCCGGGGATCAAAGGATTCAGCACACACTTTGGGACACTTATCCGGATTCTCCGGAGCTTACTAGTGAAGAATGGGACCCCCTAAGCCTCACTGAGCCACCCGAGCCCCTCTGCATCCACACCGCCAGCGCACTGCTGCCTTGTGCCAGAAGCCGGCTCATCCCCCCGAGCTGCGCGAGCCATATCTCCACCACCAAGCCTACGCGCAGGACCACCCCTCTGCTCCCTGAGCCCCTCTGCGGCTGCCCTGCCGGCGCACTGCTGCTGTGTCTCTGAAGCCGGCTCACCTCTGCCACTCGAGCCACCTCTTCACCACCAAAGCCTACATTCGGGACCACCCCACTGCCCCCTACACGCCCCAGAGCCTGGTCTCAAGAGAGCTTGCCCACCCACGACACGGCCAGAATCCCCAAGGGCTGTCCCCAAGGGCTGAGAATGATAAGCTGGGCCGCTCTCATCCGAACCTGTATGTATGTGTGTGCTTATCCTTGGATGTATGTATGTATGTATGTATGTATAAAATGGACACCCCTTACAGCGGTGTGGGATGTAATTTGACCAGGCTGTATATAGCGCAGCAGGGCAAGTGGTCCGACGACTAACAATGCACGATGGGTGCGCCTGTGCAGCAGGGCAAGTGGTCCGGCGACTGACAATGCATGATGGGGGCGCCTTGTGCACAGGAAGTGATCCGACAACTGACAATGCATGATGGGGGCGCCTTGTGCACAGGAAGTGATCCGACGACTGACAATGCATGATGGGGGCGCCTTGTACACAGGAAGTGGAATATGCTTGGTACCTGGTGCGGGCCGTGGACGGCAACCTGACTCGAGCCACAGAGCTGCAAGCCAGCCTAAACTTGAGCCTCGACCACATCAACAGCTATCTCGACCAGATCGAGTTTGAGGTGGACCAAGCCCGCAAAGGTGGGCAGCAGCCCTTTCCTGCGCGACTGCCGCTGACTCAAGGCGCTCGATCACGCCCGACTCATGTGCGGTGGTTCGATTTGTACCTGCGCGCACGTCCTGCCGTTGATCCGTACCTGCACGCAAGTCCTGCCGTTGATTCGTACCTGCACGCAAGTCCTGCCGTTGATTCGTACCTGCACGCAAGTCCTGCCCAGGCGGTTGGTCGTCCCTTGCGGGAGACAAGAGCCGCAAGCACAGCAGCCTAGACGTTTGCTTGATCCCTCGGCGTTAGGGCAAGCACTGACAGCGGGGGCACTCCGGACTGCTCTGACTCTCCGTCAGACCTCGAGCTTCAAGAGAAGGCACTCGAAGACCTGGTGCGCCTCCACATCTCTGACTGGACCTTATTTCTGCCCGCACTTCGTTGGACAGAGTCACGGATCCGTCTTGCGTAGAGCTGTCCACAAGCTGTGACACTGTGTGCGACAGGGAGACCTCTTGCAGAGCCCCCCCGAGTTGCAACATTCCGTGAGGCGGAGTGACGTCCCCCGCGAGGGATCCCGTCGTACATGACAGCCGTACACTGTAGGACAACCAATCCGGCTTGCGCAGGGATCCATGACTTCACCGCCGGAGCTTTCAAGAATGATGCAAGCTAGTTCTGCAGGGGCCGCATGCTGTAGGAAGCCGCCTGCACAGCCTGCAGGCTGCACGCCACGTCACAGGTTCCTTCATTGCTGCGCCGCTGACTGGCTGGCAACCTCGGCAGGTGCATTTTGTGTTTAGCGAGTCGTTTGGCTATATGCGCTGCGGATGGATCGGGAGCTCTTACAAGAAGCTGGTGGAGGATCAACTTTGCGGGGACGTGTCCAATGCCCTCGAGAGCTGTAAGACTTGGCTTGCAGCTGGCGCAGCAAGTGCGAGCTGTCTCTTCCCAGAGCGAAGTGCACAATGTTATGACCTTGTGGTGTGAAAATCCTTTGTTTTTGCTTGAAGCATCTCATGAAACCCATCACACTATATCGGTGAAGTAATTTCCTGTGCATTGGTTGCGATGGTGGATAGCAGTGTGTTATCAACAGGTTATCAGGTTTTATGCCGGCGGGGTGCGGTGGGGATGCCAGTGGTGTATTTATCAATGATCACATCACTTCATTTATGGCAACACGTAGATTGGGACGTCGTTTCCAACGTGCAGAATGGTCATCATGATGAACGAAGCGCTCAGCTCTTGTATAGTGAAAGAAATGATGGATATCATCCCTAAGGGCTAACAACGCAGTTCTTCGTTCAAGAATAGACTCAACAGTACAAGTTTAAGATCGCAGAAACAAATCAGCAGCTTTGACCGTGGTAGAGAATCGGAATCGGTTACTCGACGCACAAATTAGATGATCAAATATAGCTGGTAATAAGTATATGTCTGGAAGCGGAACACATATCACCTGTTCATTTTGACCACGCGGTCACGAAGCAATAATATATCGATGCTTCCATCAATGCTCATGAGGTACTCGTCCGTGATATTTTTTGCGTTATATCCTTGAAACACGTACCGAAGTATTCAGCGTGCCGTCAGGGCATCATTGGAGATAGGGAATCAGAAAAATGCACCTAGTTTTACTTGGCTATTTTTCACTGATGATGCTTATTGTCGCATTATTTTTGTGCGCACGTGATATAACGGACGAGGGGGGGCATTATTGCTTGGGTGATCATTGAAATTATGCTGAGTATGCCGCGATGTGCAGTGATATGACGATATTATGCCGATGACGCGCCAATCGATATCGTGCAAGCAGCGAGTGCGCGATGCGCAAAGGCGGGATATTGCAGAATCATGCTATGCAATTGTTTCCTGCGACGTCGTGATGAGTGAAGCAGGTAGGAATTGGGTCGCAGACGCGCTGCGTCCATTGGGACAGTGCCGGTTTGTCTGATTCCTACACGCGCGCGGTCGATTGCCGGCTCGGACTGAAGTAGTCGATCAGGTTGGCATATTCTTCGTGTGCTGCCGCGCGTGAAGTGTTGCCCTTCGTGCCATAGTGTGACATGTGATGGACGACGCTCTCGACCGTGAGCAAAGAAACGTGAGCCGATCTACGGTCATTGTAGTGTAGCGAGGACGGATCACAGTAACAAAACCCGTCACACCTTAAGGGCCGAATGCCGGCGGAATCCTCGTGGGTGGAAGCCTGGCGTGTACTTGCCCCCCACCGAGAGGTGACATCCAAGTACATTTCTATGAAATGCTGCATCATGACATCACCGATACGGCAGACGGCATATCTCTGTACACCGTATGGACTTACATTGCTGCACAGCATGCGGCAACCGGCAATGCGTTGCACTGCGCCCTCAACTGCACTGCATCGTGAGGGCGGTACTACCCTGCACGAATTAAGTGTACTGTAGAGCACGAGCGCACACAAACTACTGCTAGATTCCATTTTACAATGGATGATCACACTCTGTCTGATGCATAAACAGAGGGTTGTCGCTAAGTTATGAAGGGCGTATAGGGGTGTCGCACGGCGATGTGCCAGCCGCTATGATGCATTGCTGCATTACAGCAATATACAATCGTATGATATGTTGTCATATATTATATGCAAGCATATGGCATGGTGTCTGCAGATAAGAAAATCTCACAAGTTGCATTACTTTCGAATGCATTTGCCATTTTGGTTGATCCACCGATTATCCCTTATTATATTTCAACCCTCGTTTTGATGTCGTCACAAACCCCGGCTTCTCGTGGTCAGAAAGCCGGGTTGTGCAGCCTGAGACAACAGTCATGGTGACGAACACGTGACGGTCGTGCTGGTGGTCGCGCTCGCGACAGTTGAGGTGGTGACCAAGCTGACGACAGGAGTTGCTCTCTGGAGCTGCGTTATGGCGATAACACCGCGACCCGTGCTTGACAGACAATCTTCCCTAAGTATTAACTTGACGGCTTAAGCCGCCAACCTCACTCTGGTAATATTATCCGCAGCCATTGTCCTTCAGCTGCTGCCTTATGGCAGCTGTCGTACCGTCTCTTTCCCACCCTTATATAGCTAGTTTATTTTGGACTTCTCATGAGGTTATGGGCCTCGCTTACGCTTCCACTGTATCTTTCAGATTTCTGAACAGCATTTCTTGAGATTTTCCCGCTGACGCTTCACTCTCGGTGGCCCTAAGGGGAGGGCGCGGGTGAGCACCTCGGTGTGCTCACCTCGTGGCGAGACGCATGCAAGGGTGGACTTCCTTGCACGCGCGTGACGATGCGTCCCGTCGAGACGGGTGCACTCGCCCGGAGCTTGGGGCTCGCCGGCCTCATCACCACCCCGAGTGTGGGTGCCGCGCTCCGCGCTCGGCGGCGGGGCATGCGTGCGCGGTGTGCTGCTCCCAGGCACGCGCATCAACCTCTGCAAGGAGGCCCGATGCGCCCGGATGCGGTGCACACGCTGCGCGCTACCCCCAGGCACCATGCGTCTGGTGTGCCTGGCGGGGCAGCGGCGCGTCACGCAGCCCGAGACAGCACAGCGAGAGCTGCTGCCTCATGGCGGTGCGCCTGGCGCGCTCGCGGTGGCTGCCATCCGCCACTCGCGGCGCGCTCTCTCCCCCCCAAAAGAAAAGCGGTCCGCTCCCGGACGCTTTACTCTCGGTGGCCCTAAGAGGAGGGCGCGGGTGAGCACCTCGGTGTGCTCACCTCGTGGCGACACGCATGCAAGGGTGGGCCTCCTTGCAGGCGCGTGGCGATGCGTCCCGTCGAGACGGGTGCACTCGCCCGGAGCTTGGGGCTCGCCGGCCTCATCACCACCCCGAGTGTGGGTGCCGCGCTCCGCGCTCGGCGGCGGGGCATGCGTGCGCGGTGTGCTGCTCCCAGGCACGCGCATCAACCTCTGCAAGGAGGCCCGATGCGCCTGGATGCGGTGCACACGCTGCGCGCTACCCCCAGGCACCATGCGTCTGGTGTGTCTGGCGGGGCAGCGGCGCGTCACGCAGCCCGAGACAGCGCAGCGAGAGCTGCTGCCTTATGGCGGTGCGCCTGGCGCGCTCGCGGTGGCTGCCATCTGCCAATCGCGGCGCGCTCTCTCCCCCCAAAAAGAAAAGCGGTCCGCTCCCGGACGCTTCACTCTCGGTGGCCCTAAGGGGAGGGCGCGGGTGAGCACCTCGGTGTGCTCAAGGTTTTTTCACGGGCTTGTCCATCTCGGGGAAGTCGCAGTTGTTCGAACTCGGTGAGCTGCTCGAGTTCATCCCCGTAGTTCAACGACTCACGAGTCTTCCAGGAATCATGAGCATTAGAGTACCCAGTCCAGCGAACCAGAAATTCTTCCACTTCTTTGCCTCCTCGCGTAGGTTTCACTCTTCGAGCCAAAATCGTAGACACATGTGTCTGGGATTGTCCATCCACGAGAACCTTGGCAGGAGTGGGTATTTGCCGACGCAGCGCAAAAGATTCATCCGCGGTGCGGTATTCCTTGAAGCGATGGTGCGCAAAGACGTCGTGGATACGCCATTTAGGGGGCAACTTGAGCCGATAAGCCACCGGGGCGCCTCTGTCAATTTCGGGTAGCTCTCGCTGCTGGTCACTGAAGAACCTCTCGGTGATGGGTAAGGGCCCGTGCCAGCGAGGTCCCAGCTTCCTGAAGGATTCGCGGTTCATGATATTTTCCGTGAGATGCTTGGCATCTACCCAGACCAAGTCTCCCAACTGAAAGGATTTGGCGGTGTGACGCTGATCAAACTGATGTCGCTGGCGTTGCTGCGCCAGTTCCAGCTTAGTGCGGGCGTCCTCCAGTTGAGCCGCGAATTTACTAGCCATCTCGTGTGCGGTACCCTCTCCACCCTTGCGCTTGGAGTGTTGTCCTGCAGCCGCTTGCAGAAACAGGTCCAGCTGCGACATAGGAGAATGCCCCAAAACCAACTCAAACGGGGTAAAGCCAGTCACATCGCTCCGCGTATCATTTATGGCGAACTCTACGTTAGCACACCACAAGTCCCAGTCCTCCGGATTGCTGCCCACGAAGGACCGCAGCATGTCCTCTACCACGCGGTTGGTGTGTTCAGCTTGTCCGTCCGAACGAGGATTGTAAGGCGTAGTGAAGGCCACTTTGGTTCCCATAAGTCTCATCAACTCCTTCCACATAGCATCCTGAAAACGAGGGTCCCGGTCGGAGACAATCTTCATAGGAGCACCATGTAGTTTCCAGATGTGGTCGAAGTAGATTCGAGCTATAACCTCAGCGGAGCTGTCCTGGAAGTTCAAGGGGATAATGTGAACCATTTTGCTGAGCTTACAAGTGAAGGTAGCAAAAGCATCGTGATTCCGCGCCATGACTGGGAGTCCGGTGACAAAGTCCACGCTGACCACTTGCCATAGTCGCGTAGGAATAGTGTGGGGGTTCAGCAATCCATCCGGGTAGGAATTTCTCGGTCGCACCGCTTGACAGATAGCGCAAGATGAAACCCAGCGTCCCACATCTTCCGCCGCCCCTTTCCACCAGAAGCGTCGCAGTACCCATTCCAGAGTTTTGTCCCTTCCCGCGTGTCCAGCTGAAACAGATGCGTGCGCTTCTTGCAGCACTACCTCGCGAAGCGGTGAATCTTCTCCCAGCAGTGCCAACTGATAGCGTCCAGCGCTCACCCTCCACAAAACATCTCCCACCACGCAGAAGTCACGAGTGCGTTGATGCAGAGCTTCTTGGATTTCCTTCCTCAAAGTCTGTAGTGGACCAGGTCGCCCATATTCCACTTGCAGAGCTTTGAGGAACTGGCCTCCTGATATCTGATGGTGCAGGTCTCGGACGCTGGCCGCCTCTCCAGTACGCACGATAGGAGGAGGTGAACTCGTCCTCCTTTCCCGCTTGACACGCTGTCGAGCCGGCGGGGCGTACACCACTAGCAGAGGCCAAGGAAGATCCAGAAGGGCTCCATCCGGAGCGGCGAACATCTGCACTGGTTCTCCTTGAGCGTCATGTGTGGGTATAATGTACTCCACTCTCATTCCCGCAGATCTGAACAGCTGCCGCCACTGGGGCATGCGAGACTGAAAATCAGGAAGGACAAAGAGGGCTGAAGTATTCTCAGGGTCCAGACGCCATTCTTCCACATATTTCCTCAGTACGGTCTCAATGGTCAAATGGTTGGAGGAGAAGGGAGAATTGCACCAGACGTTCAACCCTCGCCAGTTTTCCTTCAAGCAGTCCGTCCAGTAGCGATTAACCTGACGATTCTTTCCTCCCAAATCGCAACAGGCGTCCACCTCGAAAGGTCCATATTCTTGATTCAAGAAATCGAACATGTCCGCACGGAACGTCCAGTCCTGTCGGTCGCTGGGCTCCAGGAGTCTGGTTGAGGCCTCGCTGCGCTTCGGCGTCGCGGTGTTGCCAGCAGGGGTCTTCCTGGGAGAAGGATGCGAGGAAGCTGTCAATTTGCCAGAGCGCGTCTGAACTGCCAGGGTTGCTTCCTCGTATCCTGTTTCTGCCAGCTGCAATGTATGTAGTGCGTCCAGCCAGAGTTGGGGGGAGTCCATCCAGGTGAGAGCCCCACTGTACGCGAGGACTGAGTCAGGATCTTTGTTCTTGGCGCTGGTGGACTTACGCTCCTTCAACTTGTTGGGATCTACCACTCCCAGTGGAGCGCGTCCTTGGCGAGACTCTTTACCAGCTGCAGGTCTGAACTTGCTGACAGTGTCCGCGGCAGAGGGGGGTCGCTGCGGTTTCCCAGTAACCGGGTGTACAAAGCCAGCTTCTACCAGTCCTTCTCTCGCGGAGATTTCCTTGTAGTCGGGTCGCCTGGACAGAGCGTCGGGAACCCAAAGTAGCGCTCCAGGGATGTACTCCATTGCGGGTACACCTACTTCCACCAGATCCATGTACCATCGGGCTTGACGTCGGCTGAGAGGTTGTCCAGGTGCCATTAGCCATACTAGGGGTTTATGGTCACCCTGCAATTGAAACTCGGTCCAGATGAGGTAGTGTCTCCAAGTTTGCGTAGTGCAGTGATGGAGAGCGCAGAGTTCTCTTTCGCCAGCATGGCAGTTCTGCTCTGCTCCATTAAACTGTCTGCTCTCAAAGGCGATAGGTTGCAATCCATTTCCCACGTCTTGCATCAGTACACCCCCCAGCGCAACTCCATTGGCGTCAGTTTGTACTACGAAAGGATGCCGTCCTTCGGCCGCCGCTTTCATATCGGGTAGCGCCAGAGTGGGGGAAGAACATAGCGCCTTCTTAATTTCCTCGAAGGCCCAACGCTGCATGGGTCCCCATAGCCAAGCGACATCCCCTTTGGTGAGCTGGGTCAGAGGTTGTGCTACTTCGGAGAAGCCCAGCATGTAACGCCGGTAGTACCCAGCTAACCCCAAGAATTGACGCACATGCGTGGCGTTTTCCAGAGCGGGCCAGTCCCTGATGGCGGCCAGCTTGTCATGTTGAGGTTGACTTCCTTCACGTGAGATAACGTGCCCCAGAAAGCGTATCTGGGTCTGCAGTAGCTGACACTTAGACTCCTTGAGGTAGATGCCCTGGTTCTCGCAGACTTCCAGAAATTGCTGGAGGTGGGAAAGATGCTCCTCCAGGGTGTTGCTGAAGAGGATGCAGTCGTCCAGGAATATTCTTACAAAAGGAAGATGTCCCAGAGCGCGCTGCATGCGTCGCTGATAGCAGGAAGGACTGTTGGTCAACCCCATGGGCATCACCAACCACTCATACGAGCCATAGGGAGAGGTGAACGCAGTCTTTTCTACATCCTCAGGCGCCATAGCCATCTGCCAGAACCCGTCGACTGCATCGAAGGAGGAGAAGTAGGAGAAGTATTTGGCCCCGTGCATGGAGTCGAACAACTGCTGAATGTCGGGAAGTGGATATTTGTCTTTGACGGTCAGGCTGTTGATTGCTCTGAAGTCGCAGACCATCCTGAGTACTTCAGGTTTCCCAGGCTTGGGAACCATCAGCACTGGTGCAGCGAACGGACTTGAAGAAGGCCTGATGTAGCCCTTGCTCAGGAGTTCATCCAGGCGTTCTCGCAGTTGATTCAGCTCCACCATGGACATCTTATAGGGTCTCTTAGCAGGCGCGATGCCATTCCAGCCCTCTTGCAGTCGCACATGGGCCACTTCATCTTTTCGCAGGGCGTCAAAGTTTGGCAGCGCTTCGCGAATTACTCGAGGCGAAAAGGACTCGGTCAGCTTTTGAAACTTCTTTCTCCATTCCGGGGAGATGGACGGGTCCTCCAAATTCTCACTGGTGGCCACCGCTGATAACATAGAAGTCCCTACCAAAGGTGTCGCATATAGGCCACTAAGATGTCGTGTGCTGTCGCGGCGCTGTCCGTTCCCGCGTACCTGCGCCGATAGGCTTTGATCTCCTTGCTCGCTTGGGCTGCTGATAACATCACCATCGGCTCCAGAGCCATTGCGGTTCTCTCGCCTTTTTGCGTGGAGCTACGCCCCGGCGAACATCCCAGTATCCGCACGGATTTGCCATGATGACGAAACCTGACTGATCCCCACCCATCATAGTCCAGCGTGACCGGCGAGAGGTGTCTCAACCACCTTCCTCCAAGTACAATGTCCACTTTGATGCCCAGAGGAAGTACTCGCATCTTGATGACCTCTGAGTACGTCCCTTCTGAAGTCTCCGCTGTCAGCTTGCCGTAAGCGACTTGCGCAGAGGTCTGCACTGACCCATCCGCGAGGGTAACGTTCAGCGGCGTCCCATTAGCGCGAACCGTGAGGTTCAATCTCTTGACGCACTCACTGGAGATGAATTCATCTGAGGCACCAGAATCCACCAGCACGCGCACTCGCTGTCCCTTCAGCAAGGCCCAGAACACCAATAGCAGCGTTCCCTCTTTGTCCCGAACCGCAGTCAGCTGGCTGTCCTGGTTCCACATTACTTGACCATCGCGTCGCAGATGTGTACAGATGGCTGCTCGCACTGCGAAATATTATTATTTTGGAATAGAAAAGTGACATTCCTGGAATAGAAATTTGAATTCTGAATTTTAATTTACAGATCTGCCTCAAAAATTCTTCCGCCTTTCAAGAATGATATTTCCCAAAATTTCCCCCACCTCCTTCCATTCTTTCAAACATGCCTCGAAGTTCCCGCTTTGACTTAAGAAAACGTGTCTGCGTAACATGTTCAAAGCCGAATCATATATGCCTTCGTAAGTATCATTATAACCCACTTACGGAAATGACCATCAATAAGACGTCACCTCGTGTATATTCCAAGGCTCTTACCGTTACTGAGTACAACGATACTCTAAAGGAAGACATAGCTCGTGCGGAGACTCCAATAAGGCGCTTCGAAGCCAAATATCTAGTTATTCAGTATGATACTTTAACCCCACGGTATGGGTCGATAGTTGGTACTCGCACGGAACACGGTGACTGCCAAAGGGAACGTATAACGGGTTCTCGTATTACCTATCCGGATACGGTTCAAACATATCAAGTGAGAAGGTGGCTCGAGAACTTTCAACCTAACCTACCCGCACCCGAACTCCTACGGAAGACGGCTATTCTATTTTGTCTTATGACTCGTGTTGAACGGTCTGCGCACTTTTGTATGCACGGAGCCGAGCTTTTACTTGTTTGGAATGGTGTGCCCTATGCCAAATTGTGCTTAAAGTGTGCAAGGCAAATAACTACACACAATGAGCACAACAAGATTCTTTACAGTTATTACCCCACGGATGGGGACACGGGGAAAAGATGGTGCGAGAGTAGTTTCTTGCGAATGTTATAGAAGCCTAAAGGTAAGACTAACTACACTCAATCAACATATCGAGGTGTTCTATACAAGGGTGTAGGTACCGGGATCAACGGGTCGAAGCACTTGTACCATATGCAACTGAAACGGACGCCCGTGAAATTGTCTCCCACTACTTCATGTGGGAGACGCCCATCGAACTTCACAATGTGAAAGTAAGGATCGAAGTCCGCAAACTTATCTTTCTCGTAGTGGCAACGGAGTGTTGCCCCTGTGTACGCTCCTAGCGTCAAGATGTACTCGTGGGTGGCGTCGTTAGGATCGGTGTGTAGCTCTACAAGCTTTCCATTGCACACCCTACTATCGTGGCGGGCAAACTGAACGACGTACCATTCGTTCTCGGCAAAGCAAGGGTCAAACATGCGTAGTATCTCTCTCGCTAAGATCCAGAGTCTCTTCTTATACTCCGGGATCTTGCGGTCGAGTACCGAGCCCGAAAATACGCCTGTGCCCTCTCTATAGTTATGAGGGAGGTCGAAAGCGCCAAGTGCCGCCCCTAACGCGTTGCACACCGCCCCAAAGCAGAATTGCCACTCCCAGCTCGCCATGGGCGCCACGCGCGTCTGGTTTTGAACCGTTGCACACTACTAAGATTGATGGCATACAGGAGAGCTTGTAGCTCGAGCATGACGTCGAACATTGTGATACTGCAAAAAACAATACACAACTATGTTTCACTCATACTATTTACGGCTAATAAGTACGTCTTGCCTTGGGTTGTGCAGGCAAGGAATCAATTACGGTTTTGTTCAACGCATGCGAGCAATGTCGGAACGGAATACTTCACCTTGGCGCGAGTAAGCGTGGGTTGGACGCCTTTTCGACGAACGTCCTCTTCCGCTTCAAAACTTTTGGTGCGACGTTGCTGTCAACGCTCGCTAGAGGCTCACGCACCTGGAAAGCTAGTAATTAGGAAACTGGAAATATTCCATAGGCAAGGTGTTCATAGAAAGTAATGCTTCCGTAAAGAAAACAATAATACTCCTATATTCTCCCAAGTAAAGAATGCTCTTACCAGTTCTACCTCTAGCCCCTCTTCCTCCTCTATCTCCTCAAATACTCCAGAAGAAAATTGAAGTGGTGGAGAGAGGAGAATAACAGGGTAGTCCTCGCTGAAGGCGTCTGGCACCATGCTTCGAACCCAAAGATCGTACTCCACTCTTGCCTCCACTCCATATGGGCGGTGTGCAACCCTAAAGCAGTTAAAACACTCATGGCAAAAAGGGAGTGCTAAACTCCACTCGTGTGCTAGTCCTTCTATGAGGCCCAATATATACTTCTTGGAGATGGACTCTACTTTCAAATCAACAACCCAATCACGAGTCTTAACGAAGTTCACTTCGCGTGGCCACCAGCCCGGCTTAATCAAACTTAAAGTACCGCCGGTGTACCTTGATGATGTCCGCTCAAACGTTAACATAACACGTAATATTCGGCGAAGTTCGCGCACACCAGGACTCCATGGTTTTTTTGTCACCCAAGTACCAGCCACCATATTTGCACAAGCTTAGTACAAGATATCAGAGGTAGAGCCCTCTCCGAGAGGTCTTAGGTGTTTGAAACTTTCCCCCTCGTTTCTATTGTGTGTCTTCACGTTAGATGATATATAGCTTCATACTGATCGTGGATATGAGCTCATGTATGATATGACACTCGTGTCACTACTAGAAGTATGAAGTATATACTATACTATTATCTATATACTTTATTCTATAGAATAGTGTCAGTTAACAGTACTGTATGCAACAACTATCAACAACTATCAGCTGTACTCCTACTCCCCTACATATTCAATACCCATATGATAATGCTTCTTACACCACGTGGAGGTATGAAATAGTCCATATGAATATCGGGTACGTCCATATATATCTAACGACTCTACACACACACCTGAAAAAGCGGTATTAACATAACATAAACCGAACAAAAACATACCCCTTATGGTTGTAGTTACTGCAAAAATACTTCATACCAAGTCTTAGGAAAAGTTTCTAGCTAAAAAAACCGTAGCAGAATAGAATAACAGTTTCTCAAGTGCCATAGAGGCAAGTCATACAGATCCAATCTCCACTAGGAATCTTGTTCAGCTTGGGGCGCATGCAAAACGTGTGTGTCCCCTTGTTACACACATCACATACCAACATGTCGCCAGCATACGTTGCCTTATCGCAGAGCTCACACTTCAAGCTTTTGGGGATGGCTTGGGAGCATAAAACTTCGAACTCTTCATCCTCAGCATCGAGCAGCTTCGCTTTCTTGGCCGCCTCGCGCTTCAACTTCGTGGTGAGCTTCTCATTGATTGGCTGACGTTTTAGCGCGGACACCGGCTTAGGAGGCCTCCCAGCTTGTGGCTGCCTCCCAATGAACTCTAGATGAACTTCAGCTGGCGCCTTAAACTTGCCTTTAAAAAGGGCGAAGGCAATAACACATGTACAGATTAGGCACTCGAAGTAAGTGGGACAGTTGCACGAGTAGAAGTGATACCCTATAGGCTCTTCGACTTCTCGGAGAATCTGAAAGCTTCGATAGACCCTCACGAAGTCGTCGAAGGTTGTGACTGTCGCAGGAGGATGTTCAGGATCTCGTATGAGAGCAACGAAGATTCCAAGCTTCCTCGTGAGTTCCTTCTTTTTCTCCGCGATCGAATAGCCCTCAATTGCTTCATAAGTCTCAAGGGAAGGCATTAGAAATACTTCGCCTTCCCCAAGTAGGCAAGTGGTCTTCGAAACGAAAGTAGGAATTTCGCGCTCGTGTGAAAGTAAGGCCTCGCGCCACATCTTGTGAGTGATCACACCGCCAGAAGGTAGTGGGAATTCGTCGTCCCAATGCGTCTCTTCCGAAACGAACTTGAGAGCGGACGCGTTGAACTGAGGGAGTCGTTCACACCTCTTGGTGAGCATGTCGGTCTTGATGTGGTCGTTGACTTTTTCAGCTGAGTTTTGGGTGGTAGGAACCCCTGCTGGCTGACTTCCTTCACCAAGGACCCACGTGTTCCAATCATTATCCCACCACACCGCCTTGAACCAATCGCAAACGTTCGTTTCCCCAAGGTCAGTATACTTCACCATAAAGAGAGAGAATGCCGCGTTCCGTACAGCGAGTATCGTAATTTTATGAATACTTCCCACACCTTTTTTGAAAGTTGTCACGTTAGCCGCGCAAATAAACAAGGACGCGCGGTCGTTCAATTTCATTTGGCAATGAGCATAGCACACACCGTGGACAAGCATGTCGGTTGTGGTGACGATTGTCTCGGTAGTGTTGGTGTGCTCCGCGACGAGGGCAAGAACTTGCGGAAAACGCCGGTTAGCATTGCGAAACGCGGGAGCATGGTCTGTACTAAAATACATGGGCTGCCAGAGTTTGCCGAATAGAATCTTAATAGCGTACACCACGACGTAGTTAATGATCTCGCTTTGAAGTTGGTCGGCATGGGACTTGAGCGCTAGGTAACCAACGCGGTATCGCTTATCATAGGCCACGACCCCACCACTCTCGAGTGGAAAACCATGCCAGTTAGACTTGTACGTGTCGTCCCGCGCGAAGTGTGGATTAGCGAGGAAATGTTGTAGCTTGCCGCGGGTCGTGTATATCACGCATAGGCGCTTCCGTTTCTGCTGCGTGTCGTAGTCGGTCGTGAGTTGTTTGAATGCCTTGTAGATTGTCCTCGCACTAAATTTGTTTTTGTAAAAGCGGCGTGAATAGGGACTCCATCCATGGGCGGCGAGGAGGGCGTCAAGCAACTCACAAAAGAATGGTGTGGATGTAGACGAGAGCAACGTGCGGAAGGAGTTCACCAGCGTAGTTTCAATGATTGTAGGGTCCTCTTTCCACTTCGCATCCTTCCATTCTTTGCATGTTTCCAAAATGTCCAAGGCTTTAATTGGTAAAGGAGGTAGAGCATTAGGCTTGTCATATTCACTGACGATCACGAGACTATTGTCACCTAATAATAGCTTGCCCTCATAGAAGCATAGAATGCCCGGAGTGTGATTACTTGTAGTTGCATTGGGAACAAGGATGTTGTGTTCCTTGCACACTGCCAAGTAATCTCCATAAGTCCGAATGTTACTGTGCTCACATATTTGTGCCCGATTGTTATTAACGTAGTCTCGCACTTGCCTGTATGAGGGTTTCTGCACATTCCTTGCAGCAAGTGATTTCCAGATCTTTTTGGCTCCTAGTCGTGCGGCAACCTGAGTATCAATAAACATTTTTGTCTCCTAGACTTATCCCCTTGCTAACGCATGTAGTATGGTCGTGCTCCCCGCGTTTCCATAACGAAAATAAAGTAGTGTCGCCTCCTTCCGGGGAAGAAATAATAAACTGAACAACTTTGTAGTATACTCCACACCCAAAAGAATTGTTTAGCTTACACTTATACTTGGTAGTCTTACTACCATCCTTCTTCGATACATAAGGCTTGTCCGCAAGAACATAACCGGAGGGGGAGTCTGCCCCCACTTTCTCTAGACAGGCTTGGAAAGTGAGCACTTCGGTGAGGAGTTCCACCCAAGTTACTCGATTATGCATCCTCGTGCGTGACTTAGATGGGTTCACATCCATGAAATCGTCGTCGTCCTCACTTTCCTCATAAATTTCGGATGGTTTAGTTTCCCCCGGACTAGTCCAAGTAAGTTCAGCCATGGTGTGCTAGGAACTCTAAACAATAATGGAGGCTTTGATAGCTACGTGCACATGATATGAAAGTGGACATGGACGCAAGGGCGAGTGCATCGACGTGATCTATAAAATTATATAAATTACGATATTGAAGACAATTAAAATTTTCGTAGATTTTCGAGATAATACTATCTGTAGGATAAAACAGCCATCATGTCTAATTGCCTCCTCCCGCGCACATGACTTGGATGCGATAACCCTTCTCCCATAAGTCGGGTAGTCCACTCGGAGGACGTAAATATAAGCACCCGCAAAGTTCCCGCCAGGGAACCGGCAGGGGTTCGGC
>LGRX02013930.1:19240-58898 GCA_001247695.2 Cymbomonas tetramitiformis
CGCTGGAAGCGCTTTCGCTGGAAGCGCTTTCGCTGGAAGCGCTTTCGCTGGAAGCGCTTTCGCTGGAAGCGCTTTCGCTGGATGGCTGGAAGCGCTTTCGCTGGAAGCGCTTTCGCTGGAAGCGCTTTCGCTGGAAGCGCTTTCGCTGGAAGCGCTTTCGCTGGATGGCTGGAAGCGCTTTCGCTGGAAGCGCTCTCGCTGGATGGCTGGAAGCGCTTTCGCTGGAAGCGCTTTCGCTGGAAGCGCTTTCGCTGGAAGCGCTTTCGCTTTTTGCTCTTTTTCCGCATTTCCCCTACTTTCCCTCCTCCCCTACTCGAACCCCCCTTTCCCCCCCTCCCCCCTTTTTCTAGGCTTCCCCCTTCTCCCCTTCCCGCCCTTCCGCCTCTTTTCTTTATTCCCAAGGGGGGGCGAGCATTGTTCGCGGGGGGGAGGCCCCAATTCCGGACACGGTCTTGGTAGGCGGGGGGGTTTAGGCGTATTGCTAGGGAGGGGGTCGCTAACCCCCCTAGAATTTCCGAAAAATACACACTTAAGGGAACTCTTAGGGGGGGGTAAATTGCTAGGGGGTGGGTTATCCCCCCTAAACGTAAAGATGTGCTACTAGGGGGGGCAAAATCCTTGTCCGGAATTGGGGCCCTCTCCCCCAAAGCGATGTTCGCCCCCCAAGGTAGTCGGGGCACTTGTATGACCACCACCCCCCTTGCCCCCAAGGCATTGCATATAGTGACTGCTCGAAGGTACCAAATTTTTAAAAATGTTATATCTAGGAATTTGTTCACCGCTTCAAGAAATTTGCATAAAATTTTTAACTATGAAATGAAACTGCCACATATCGTCTTTTTCGTGGACGAATAAAAAAACGAAAAATTTCCCCAATATGTCCCGATATACATATATCCCTTTGGCATCATTGTTATAATAATTTTTCGAGGGACGGTATAAAATTTTCAGGCTGCATTAATTAATAAAAATTTTATTTTCTATTCCAGGAATGTCACTTTTCTATTCCAAAATAATTGTTCATCCCTCGCACTGGGTGATGCAAAGGTGCGCGCTGCTTAGACCGAATAGGTCTTGTACGAGGTGGTGCAGGCTGAGGAAGAGGATCCGGACCAAAATACCACCCACCCTCCAGATCGCGATCTGCTTGTTGCTGCCGCTCCTTAGCGCGTCGCTCCTTTCCTTGAGCGCGTCGTCTGGCGCGGCTCTGCGTGCGGCTTTATAGAGGGTAAGAGCGAAGGGGTTGGAGGACAATCTCATCCTCCTCTTCCTCCCCAGAGCTATATTCTGGTTCGGAATTTTGAGTGAAAGAGGTAGGTTCTTCTTCCCGCGGAGCAGCCGGGGCGTTGGTGACGTTTGCCGGTGCTGCCACTGCTTCATTACCTTCCAGAATCGGCCGCAGACGGTGGCGTTGCTGTTTCTGAATGGTCAGTAGCAGTTCCAGGTGGTTTTCCTCCTGGATGGGTTTCAGGGGAGTCGGCTCCACTCCTTCTGTCACCGTTGTCAGCACACTTCGGTTGCTCTCCGATCTGGCGGCGGCCAACTGTCGCTCCATCAGCTGCTGCGTGAAGTTGAGCGACCTCTGGGAGTCCTCGAGGTCTGAAATGTCCCCAGAAGTTGCGGGCTGAGAACTGGATGGAGATAGGGTCAGATCCAGAGTTGCCTCTGGATCCGCATCTGATGGTTCCGCTGAGTCCAGGGAGGGTTGATCACCATTTCCTGTCGATGGTAGGGCCATGTGAGCGGCCTCCTCCGCAGCTTCCCTTTCTCGCTGGTTCCAATTCTAATGATACTATCCAAATTCATGGTCTTCCCACAAGGACCAACGCGCGATGACTATTATGAGTGCCACATGGGTCTTTGAGGCGTATACGTGCGTTTGGCATCATATTTATGAGTCAATTGAATAATTTCCCCTACAGGATCGTCCACGCGTGTGCTAGAGGGGCGTGCTTAAAGGGTGCGCTTTTGATATGTTTTTTTATCGAAATCGTCGAAAAAAAAGATGGTCCTCCCACAAGGACCATAGTCTTTACGCGTCCTAGCGGTTGCATGGTGCGCGGTGTTGGCCGCTCATGGTCGCACACCTTGAGCTTATGACCAAATATGAAAACTTAGTTGGATAGTCCACACTCTAGTCGCCATCTGAGCTCTCGTTTACCGTGGCGGGTGATCACTCCCGAGTGAAATAAGGATTTTGTGATTTTTGCACTTCTAATTTTCACTTCGCGTCAAGCTAACGAGTGCACATCGCTCACATACTTGCCCATATGGCTTATGTTAAGCTTTCAAAAAATCATTTTATGGATATACTTCAAAAGTTTAAGCACCATACGCTCCTACCACACTATGAATACACTCTAGCGGGCATCGTGGATAATGGGTCATGTTTGCACCGATTATCCCATTCCGGCTAAAAAAATCGACTAAAAAGGTGTACGGTTGTTAATAAGCATTAGAGATGGCCAATATATGCACTCCAACATGACGTATGACCCAAATATCACTCGACGAGCTTCACCCTCTGGCAGCTCCACACTGCCATTGGACTTCAGCCACCTGAGGCACCATTCATCATCATGTATGTCCCGATGCTTGTCCCTGTCGGCATGCTGTTCGGCAACACTGGCCACCAACTCTGTGAGTCTGGTGGTGCATGCGAGTCTGGGGAGTCTCGTTTCCTTCTCCTCATTGGGCGGGATCCAGGCTGGCACTTCAGTGCATTTCTGTTGAGCTCCGCCTTCCCTCGTAAAATGGCTTCTGTGCCTGCGGCTATATTGCTCAACAGTATGATGTTGCCACGGTTTCTTCTTGGTACCTGAGCGCTGCCCCGACGCCCCAAGTCCTCGCACACCCTTTTGCCCTCGTGAGCACATGGTCTGCAACCTCTCCTCCCAGTCGTGGTGACTCATAGTCTTTGCCACCTGCTGAGTATATGCGTTCGAATTTCCAACCCACTTCGCCAGCAAAGCGTGTCTCTGCTGAGGGTCCGACCTCGCATGGTCTGCCCAGTTGTTGTCTACAGCGATAGGCTGTCCTGGGGAATTCCCCGCCACCGGAGACTCCTCGCTGTGAGGTAGCCTCTTTCTGCTCGCCTCGGCCACCGCCAACAAGAGCTCCATAGCCCTGCGGTCCATAGCCAAGCCCAAAATACTTGCCAACTCATCGTCACTCAGGCCATTGGCCATGCGTAACTCGCTCGCGCTGTAGCCCATGGCTCGCGATTTCTCATCAAGGTTCACCTCTCGGGCTTCCTCCTCTGAGTCCGCACCAGCGCTGCGAACGACAGTGCCCAGCCTCGGCGCTCGAAACGCCCTGGATCCCTGCGTCGCCATGATAGTAGGAAGAACTCTCAACGGCTCCCCTACAACGTTCACCATGTAGTAAGGCGTACGATCCGACCTCACCACTGGTCTGGGCTGCCAGCCCTCACATATAATAGATGATACAAACCGGTCTTTGGATCTCACCACCTTGCTCATCACAGAGCGGACCTGATAGTTCTGAAACAGGTTGCTCCAGTACGCCCTCAATCGGTGGGCATACGACCCTGCCCGCGCTGCGTCAAACAATCCTGGCTGACCAATCACGCCAGCGATATACGGGAACACCTCGTCTCTGATCTTGGTCCCTGGTCTGTGTGCCAATGGAGACACATTCTCCAGAATGCACCCTGGCGACCGCTGTCTCTGCAACTGCTGCAGAGTAGATAACAATCGCACCACCTCGTAGAACAGTTTGCTGTGTCTGCCTGCCAGACCCTTGAGTGTCCCAGCTGGCGAAAGGTCTTGGCAGGGAAATCCACAAACCATGATCCACTGTTGCCCTTGAAGAGCATCACCTGCTCGAATGAAATCAACCACAGTGGTAGCACGGAGGTCACTTGGGAGCACTTCCAGTTCCACTGCATCTGGCGAAAGAAGATCTGGGTAACGCCTCACCAGCGCTGCACACCTGGCCCTAGCCACCGCTTGGCTGCTCGCCGATATGTCTTGATACAAATATCTCGTCACCTTCACTCCACTGCGGAGCAGCATTTCCAGGCCAGCACAGAGGCCTCCACATGGCTCATAGCATACCACACCTTCTCCACGAGCACGTGAGAAGAACTACTTGCCCAACACCCTGGTGTCCACCTTCTCAGGCTTCAGGATGTTTTCATCTTCAAAATGCTCACTGCTGTATACTGCAGGAGTGCCCTCTCCATGCGTACCTCGCGTGGGCCGTACCAAGCTCAGACAGAGCCTTCCAGGCTGCCCTTACTAGCCTCCCGGAATATCGACGACTAGCTCAGGATGGTCCGTGTCGAACAGGGCCGTGTGATTGAACTCAAGCTCCTCACGATAATGCAAATCGAATAGGCGATGCACCGGGCCAGTGCCCAGCTGCTCCCTGGCCACCATTTTGCAATAGTTGGCGACCTGCATCTCTATCTGGCGTGGCCTCCACCCCGATGGGAGGGTTACCAGCCAGCGCGAAGCACAAGCTGTCACAGAAACTCTTTTCACAGAATTCCCCCACGCCTGCGTGAAGTGCAGATACCTCTTCACGTTCATGCCTTGCCCCAGTCTTATCCGTCGTAGATGGCAGTGGATAGCGCGAGGGCACGTCGGCATTGCTGTTCTTGGCTCCCGCGGGCGATACTGCACCGTGAAGTCAAACTCCTGTAGGCTGATAGCCCAACGCAAATGCTGACCCTGAAGGTCAGACTTTTCCATCAAAGTGGTGAGTGACGAGTGATCTGTCACCAGCGTGAAATGCACTCCATGCAAGTACTGCCTCAACGTGCGTACTTCCCACACCACCAGTGCCAGCATCTCACCTTTGAAGCTGGCGTACTGCCTCTCCGTCTTGCTCAGAGAGCGACTGATTGGGCACCATGCATATATACTCTTCTCCACTGTCGTCCTTCTGGCCAAGCACTGCGCCAATGCCATAGGTGCTCCAGTCGGTATACAATATAAGGGGCCTATCATAGTCGATCGGCCTCAAACACCGTCCAGCGCAGAGCGCATCCTTTAAGTCCTGCAGCGCCTGGTCCTGCTCCTTCCCCAAGCTCCCTTGATATCTGTGATCTCCTTTTTCAGCAGATCGTTGAGGGGGCGTGCCATCTCAGAGTAGTTTGGTCCTCCCGGCTCACCCACCAGACCCTTGTAATAGTTCATCATTCCCAACATGGAGCGGAGCCCAGTCTTGTAAGGCTGGCATTTTACCGGGTAAAGGATTTTCGGCCTTGGTAATACCGGTAAAATTACCGGTAATACTTTACTGGGTAATACCGTGGTAATACCGACGTGCGAGGGACTCTCAAAACCTTGCCCACGAGGCCATTCTCTCTACACACACTTTTGCACACTGCCCCCACGAGGCCATTCTCTCTACACACACTTTTGCGCACTGCCCCCACGAGGACATTATCTATACACACACTTTTGCGCACTGCCCCAAATGTCCGATTCCGACATTTTTAAATGGGCATGGCACCGCCACGCAGGCCCGTCAACGAAAATGTTGAGTAAAGTTTCGATGAGACGAATTCACGGAACCACTACCCATGGATGGCGGCTGGTGACCTGGTATGGTAGTCACGGATTCATGGTAACACAGGGGTAAAATGGGGTAAAATCGTGATTCCAGGTGGTAATACCAATGGTAATACCAAAATGGTATTACCAATGGTAAAGGATTTTGGGAATTTGGCACTTTACCACACTAGAGCATGGTAAAGGATTATGGGCCTTGGTATTACCGGTAAAATTACCGGGTAATACCGGTAAAGGTATTACCAGTGGTAAAACCAGTGCCAGCCTTACAGTCTTGTCCTGAGGCTTCGGGAGGTCCTGTATGGCCTTGCATTTCGCCTCCTGAGCACCAATGGAGTTGTGCTCAATGCGATAACCCAGAAATTCACCGTGGCTGCCCCAAAGGTACTCTTACCTGAGTGAAGTCTTATGCCAGCGTTCGCCAAAATTTGCAGCACCTCCTCCACATCTTTCAGATGTTGCTCCGCGGTGGTGTCGGTGTAGATGACTATGTCATCCACGTACGCCACCGTACAATGCTGGAGATGCCGCAGCACGTAGTCCATTATCCTCACAAAGGCGGCCGTTGCTCCAGCTGCTCCAAAAGGCATTGAAGTGTACCGGTACAGCTGGTTCTTCCACCAGAACGCCGTCTTATCCCGGTCCTCCTCCGTGGCCATGGGGATCTGATGAAAGGTCTTGGTTGGTGGCGTCCAGCGTTGTTTTGAACTTGGCCTTCGCCACCTTCTGGTATAACTCCTCTGGGCGATGAGGCAGAGTGCTGTCCTTCAGGGAATGTCGATTAATCCCCCTCAGGTCCACGCAGAAGCGCTTCTGGGTCCATAGGCCAGACGCGTGATCCTTCTTGCCAGCTACCACGACATTGCTAGCGTGCCTGCAGTATTTGGAAGCGGGCTCGATGAAGCCGTACTCCAACAACTCCTTGCAGTGGATATCAATGATCTCCTGTTTCCCCGGGCTGTACTTCCTCGGCCTCTGATAGACGGCCTTAGACTCATCCTTGAGCGGAATCGAGAAGGTGTTGTGCGTCGCCTCGCCAGTATACCCTTTTAAGGCATGAGGAGTGTTGGCAAAGCAGTCCTTACACCTGCGAAGAACAGCGCGCATCTCTTCCCAGTGCTCCTCCTTGAAGTCAGGATAGGATGGCCTCCAAACGTGGCATTGAGCTCAGGGTCGAGCCAGGCAGCCTCGTCCTTGGTCACAGTCGTCGCCCCCAAGCGCTGAAGCTCGTCCAACATAGTGTAGGGCAAGACCTCATCCTGCTCGGCGACATTGGCCTCCCAGCCCGGCTCCCACTGCCGCGACGAGTGTTGAGCCTCCCAAGAAGTGCAGGGGTCGCCGCCCCAAGCATCCCGTGCGAAAGGCGAGGCGCCATGCACCGACCGACACGTGCACCGCCAGCCTGTCGGCAACCCAAAGAATCCCGCACAGAAGCAGGAAAAGCGAAAATTTCTGCTGAAACGCACCGCAGCCACCGGCGGTGAGTTCGAAGCGAGTAAGCACGCCATCATTCTCCACCCTCCCGTGTGTCAAGCGAGAACTTCCACCAGCGGCAGCAAAGATCACGAACACGAAGACGGGGGCGACATAGATCGCCTGCGCGACACGATGCAGCATCAGGTTGTACCGAAGCTGCGTCCAGCGAGCAGCAAAGCGCGGCTTGTGAAGCCTGCCAGATACGCGAGGCAGGGAAACGCGTCCCAACATGAACACCTGCGAACAACGCAAGGCCGGGACTACTGTCCACCCCTGCGCAGTCTGACTGCTGTGCGTCACTGTGGAGGAGCAAGATGCTCCGGGAGTCTGGTGCACCACACTGTCTGAGTGCAGATGAACACACGTCCCAACCCAAATGAAGGCCAAGAGCAGCATAGTCTCAATGCTGCGTGACCACCACGCGAAGAATGCCATCAACCCTCCGAGGGGAACCACCATTCAATCGCTCGCATTGACGTGGCGCAAGCCAATGTACACACCAGTGGTGTGCACAAAGAGAACAAGCGTGTACCATAACATCGCCAGAATCCACAATGCCCGTATATCATATCGTTCTCGGCATGGACGGCACAGGGCGACTGTCCCCCATGCATGAAGCGTCCTTCCCCAAGAGGTTCACCAGCTCAAACACCATACCCAGAATGAGCGTTGACTCAAATGACAGCGTAGTGTTCCCAGCGTAGTGTTTCCATTGCTGCCCAGATGCCCACGATTGTTGCTGATGTGCCTTCCAGATACCACCCAACCACTACACTGCCTGCAAGGGTTAATGACCCCCACAAGGCTCAAGGCACCTGGCCTTATGTGGACTGCTTGTGCAGGCAGTCCACGGCCGCAGCGATGGTTGCTCAGTGGGGTCGCCGCCCCGCTGCATCCGGGCGACCCCCATGAAAACGTTCACGAGCAGCTTGGCGAGCAGATTGACTATGCGCCTGGAACGCCTGCGTCTCGGCACTGCATATCGACACGTGTTCAGAAGTAGCATAAGTAGCAGCAAAAGTGTCATCAGATCCGTGGTGAGAATGGGGGCTACCAGGAGAGAGCGCCTCTGTGAAGCGATTGACTGCGTCTTGTCGCATGTCCTCCACCTCCCCGTCAGTGTGATCCGGCCTGTGGGCCATGTGGGCATCTCGTTCCTCCTCCACGACTGCGGCTGACGTGGGTGCACGTAGGCGCTTCTCCAGCAGCAGGAGCACATTTGCCACCCATGGAGGGCTCCTGAGCTTGGTGACGTATGTCAACCCTGTGAACTTGCGTCGCTCATTCTGAAGATAGTCGTCCGTGAACTGCAACGTGTCTTCCTCCGATGGCCGGCTGCTGTCTTCAAAAATGTAATACACCGGCTTGGCGCTCGGTGTCTCTCGACAGCAGAGCACATGCGCTGTGCCACTTTCCACGCTATGCTTGAGGAGAGCTACGCAGCGATAGACTACCTGTGTATCGAACCTTGCCACGCCCTCGTAGGCCAGCCCAATAGCCTCCTTCAGGTCCTTCGACTTGCCCTCCGTCTGCCCCCCCAGAGGGAGGTGCCAATCGTTCTGGGCGCAAGCGATGGTCTTGTTGTATTGCCTCGTCATGCTGGCAGAGATGTCATTGTGGCACGATAACCCTCGGCGGTCATAGCACCTACCCAGCTGAAACAGAACGGGGCCACCCCTGCGTGCGCCATTCCTTCGTGTGTCAGCGTATCTCACCATGAATACTGCCAAAGAGGACACGTGCTACTGCTTCGCGACATCCTCACCGCTCAACCAGGTCTGCGACTAGGTGCTGGCTGGATTGCTGGCTGCCTCAATGTATGGTTGACCAGTCCGAGCACTCCGAACTTGCGTCGGGAGTGGGCGACCTCACGTGCCTCGCCAGATTGCCATCAGTCGGTGCCTCCCGACGTTCTGACGGTGCCTCTTGCGATGTAGGCCCAGCCCCGGATGGATCAGCCCCAGCACCATAAGCTCTGGCCATTGCTGCTGCTGCTGCTCGAGGTTGTGGTGGTGGTGGCCTGCGCTCGGGTAGCATAATGTTTGGGGAACAGAAAAGTGCTAAATGGGGAATAGAAATTATGTCCATTTCTGGGGAATATATTATGTGCCACATGTAGTAACCTTGCTTAATTCAATCGAGCGCCAAAAGAAATTACAACTAGTTCGTCTAGCACACTCCCGAGCACTTCACAGGTGCCATGGACCAGGAGGAGGATTTGCAGTTCACTAGCCCCGGGAAGGATGGACGAGAAATTTATGAGGATTCCGATCCCGAGGATGAAAATGAGGAACTCTCTACGCGCAAGCGGACACGGACGCACGAGCGTAAAGAGTGGGTGGCCTTGCTCAGTGCTTCATCTTTCGATAGTTGTATGGAAAGAATTAAGGAGGCGTGTTCTAGTGGCTTCTCCAAGGCGGGTAAACCTCACATAGCTAAGAAAACGGGCAATATTACACACAAGTATACGTGCTCATTGTACAAGTCCAGCGGTTGTAAAGTTTATTTCAAAATCATACAAAGCTCGATCGACGGCGACAGTTGTGACTTGCTCCAGAGTGGAGAACACGATCACGAGGATTTCTTCAACAAAGGCTTGAACCCTCGAGTAAAAACCTATTTGGACGCGCACTTGCAGAAGGGCACGGGACCAAAGACGGTGTTCCTAGAAATGATGGACGACCGTAGCCAGCCGACCGTACCGTCGTATAGAGTAGTCTGCAATTATGCCTACAACAATAAGGTCAGAATTTGGGAAACTCAAGATATTAAAACATACGTACGGTAACTATATGCTCGAGTGCGTGACTGTTATATATTTTTTTGTAATAATAATAGGAATATTATTTGTTGTGCTTGCTCGTTATCGCTACTAGTCTTTGCTAATTTGCTATATCATATATTAGCTCGAACTCCACGTTCAAACGTTCATAAATATGCAAACTTGCATTGCGCTCGTGCCTCTCGAGAGGCCGCACCATACCTGTACGGACGCACTATGCTTGAAACGAAAGCCACAATTCTCGACATATGTATCAAGCCCTGTGCCGTTTAAGGCAGTTAGTTGGAAGAAAGGGTGTTCCTTTTTGCGGTGAACACGCGTGGCATGTCTAGTACAACGACGCCCGCCTTTGTCGCAAGAAAGGCACACCCAAGTGTACTTTTTCGGAGGCTTCCTCATGTTTGCAATAACCAAGTGAACAGATGGGTGGTGGTGGGGGGGGGATAATACAAACGGTGATAGTAGACGCATGTGCGTGTGACATATAATCTATTCCCCAGAAATGGACAGAATTTCTATTCCCCATTTAGCACTTTTCTATTCCTCGAAAACCATTTTCCCCTGCGGTCGCCGGGAGCATGAATGGCGTCGTACCCCAGTTCCATCGTGCTGGTGCACCGGAGCATTCTTCTACGTACCTTCTTCCAGGTGTACGGTGCAGGTACTCATGTGCAGACGTGTTGTCAGTGAACACTTCACCACCCCCTTCACCATCATCCACGGGGTAGAACTTGGCCGGCCCTTTCGCCGCCAACGTAACCAGCTCCAAAGGAGTTTTCAAGTGCCCACACCTCTGCCAGAACTTGTGCAGGTCTTCCCTCAAAGTATCCATGTCAACCCGCTGTAGGTACCTGAGAATCTGGTACCTCCACGTGCCAGAAGTCTCGTACCAATGAGGAAACTGAAGCTCCTCCACCAGCTCCCGGCTATTGTCGAACCCACCGTGGTCCAGAGTGGCCTCCATCAGATCAATATGCTGTTTCACCGCTTCCGGTTGCACACAGAAGACACGCTGACCCCGATCCCATATGAGGATGCCAGCCACCTCACCACTGGGATACTTCTGAAGCATCTCGACCTCCTGCTGCAGTCTTCTCAACTTGGAGCGATCTGTTGTCATCCCAGTGTTCTTGGGCCGGATGACACTTTTCCCGTGGGTGGCATATATGTAAGTAGTAGCGTAGTCACCAATGAACGCCCAGCTGTCATCCTCTGTGACGTGCTGCGATAGCTTCTGGTCGATTCCCAGCCAGTCTGGTCATCTCAGCTGGGCCTCCACCACCCACATTTGCTTGCCACATCTGGCAAACTCCACACGGACATGGTCTAGAGAAGGTGCTTCACCCGGTTCTGCGCGGATAATGTGACACATACAGCCGTGCGATGTCAGTCGTGTCCCGGTACAGCCGCTGGGTCTTCCAGGTGTACCTACAACTGCTGACGTCACAAGGATCGTCCCACGGCCGCACCCTGCAACCCAGCCAAGGAACCAAACTGCTGCTGGAGAGGGCACGCTGTGACTGCGCCAGCTGCCTCTTCCATTGACAAATGAAGGTGGCATCTGGCTCACCCGGTCCCTGTCCATGGGACATGTCCACGTCGTGTCCCGCCGTTTGTCGCGAACTTATGCACGAAGCGTCCACATAAAGCACTACTCTCTAGCCCTACTACTAGGCAGTCTTACTTATTGTCAGCACTTCTACAACACCAGCTCAGCACTGCATATATTGTCTTATGTGACTGCACAGCTAGCTTCTTACTGCAACCATACAAAATCTCAAAATTTTTGATATCTACTTTCCTACAACTTATGCAAGCTCTTTTTCTCAACATGTAAAAGACTGTAAATTACAGTTCTGACGCCATGACACAGGAACAAGTCCAACAAATATATATATTCACAAGCAAAAGAATGCCATACATCATAAACTCTTATATCATAACACTGCTGTTTTCGCGGTCTGAGCGAGTACTTCCTACTTTCGGAATCGCTGTTACGAAGGCAAAACAAAAATGAGCGTCTGCCTCACCCTGCTATGCCGCCCTACTTATTCTCGCTATCTCCAAACGAGTGTAACACCCATCCGTATTTCCGTATCTCCTCACTGTCACAACTCCTCGCACGTATCGCACCGCACGTGCCATACGTTTGTCACAGAGCCTGCTACAGCAAGTGTCACAACCCGGCTAAGGTACACGATAAGCCGCGGTTTGTGACAGCTGTCGCGAACTTATGCACGAAGCGCCCACATAAAGCACTACTCTCTAGCCCTACTACTAGGCAGTCTTACTTATTGTCAGCACTTCTACAACACCAGCTCAGCACTGCATATATTGTCTTATGTGACTGCACAGCTAGCTTCTTACTGCAACCATACAAAATCTCAAAATTTTTGATATCTACTTTCCTACAACTTATGCAAGCTCTTTTTCTCAACATCCCCCATCTGTAGCTGCCACTGGTAGCACAGACGTTAAATAAGAGCTTGTTCAGCATCTTCTGTTGTCACACCGTCCAGCGCGAACTTGACCATGCTGAAGGTGAACATACCCACTCCAGAAGCTTCTCCTCCTCGTAGCATCCTTGCTCGTGTCAGAGGATTTCGAAACACCATGACCCACATACATCTTCTACCAATGGGCCCATGCTCCAAGTGTCCAATCACATGTAAGCGCCCAGCATGGCATAACTTGCGAAAGTATTGTGCCCTGCTCTCTGTCATATCTGTCATGTAGTGCGATGGTACATGAATGCAAGCCACCACTCTACTAGCCAGCACTGCCAGTGGCAACGCAATGTCCAGCACTGCGAACCAGGGTGAGGTTACCACTGCATCACACACCCCATACTTCTCCTTCCAGGCACGATAGTTGCCCGGCTGCAAGGCATTAAGAGCTTCATGCCATTTCAACTGCGGGTTCCAATCGTTGTTCATGAACTTCAGGTGAGGCCACTCCAGTGACATTACTTTGCCGATAACACCTGTACCAGCCCATGGATCACAAACCTGTGTGACCTTCTCCCACGTCACCTCGTGTGCCAGACGTCTGACCTCCTGGGGAACTGTCATTACCAGCTCTAGGCCCCAGTTTAATTGACTGGCAATCTTCACCTGGGCTCTGCTCAACTGCGTGACACCCCCCCTCTTCTGCACCTCCTCCGGGCTCATGGCCTGCACCGTGGCTGCCTTTCGCAGGCTCCTCGCACGAGTGTGCTGCTCTAAACATTTCCGACTCAGGATAGTACGATGACCCTCGTGCCAAAATCCTGGCATCACGTTTGTGATCACTCTGCTGGGCTCTTCCTGATTCCCCCATGCTACCCTGTCAGGGAGATCCCCCATGCTCCCGTCCTTCTTGAGCATCTGTCGCGATGTGAGCGCCTGCCATGGGTGTTCGCGTCCCGGCCTCACGGCTCGACATGGACCCACATCTGCGGGCAACAATACTGCCTCGGTACCCAGCTTCTCCCTCAACTGCAGTTCCATAGCAGCCATCTTCTCCACAAGGGACGTACTCACCACGGCGGCAGCTGCCACTGCAACCATGCCCAAGCATTTGGGGCACTGCCAGTCTCCTTCAGGCACTTCATCCAGCGCTGGCTCCAGGCACCAGATGTGGAAGCCACGATTGCAGGTGTCACACAGCAGCATCGCTGCCTCCCATCTGTTCTCCTGCACACCTCGCATGCGAGATGTTTGCTAGGGATAGCTGCGCTGCAGTCGTATTGATCCTTCACCTGTAGATGACACGGTGCGATGTTCTGTACTGTGCTCTTTTCTCGCAACTTCGTGCTGTCCTCCAAGACTACCACCCCGTCCTTCTGCACCTTGACCAACTTCAAGATAGCTGGCTTGGTGGCCACCTCCATGCCAGAGCGCGGCTGTTGTCTTATGTACACGAAATCACCTGCTTTAAACTGGTGCGGCTTCGGCTCGTAGCTGCCACTCCTCCTGTGCTCATATCGCAAGGTGTCGCGATGCTGAGCGATCTCCAGGTTGCACCCTGCGTGGACCATGAGCTTCTTTACGATGGCTGCTCGCTGCAGCAAGTCCTCAGCCAACGTCCTCTCCTCTTGTTTCTCAAAGTCCAACTCGGGTCGAGCACGAAGGTCTGGTGGCACAGTAGCTTCCTGAGCGAACAGCAGCGTGAACGGTGCCACCCCAGTCGACTGTTGTTTGGCCGCGTTGTAACTGAGCACGAGCGACCAGAGCATCTCATCCCACTCGAAGTCCAGGCCCTTGTCGAGGGCCATCTTCTTGAAACAGAACTTGAGAGTGCGCACCACTCGCTCCGTTAAGCCATTGCTCTCCGGGGAACTAGGTGAAGTCACCCTCCGGTCGAGGATACACTGCCTGCATAGTGCAGCGAACTCACCTTCAAATTCTGAACCTCCATCCACAAGGCATTCCGCCGGCGCCCCAAATACTGACAGGACGTGACTGCGAAACGCACTGGCGATGGTGGACGCTTCCTTGTCGGGGATCGGAACACACACGACGAAACGCGTGTAGTGCTCGGTCATGACCAAGACGCGCTTGCTCCCAGCTTTCGTGATGCGCTTCGTCGGCCAGGCTAAATCCAGGGACCAGCGATACATGAAGAATTTGATCTCTAGCGGCGTAAGCATTGCCTCCTCCCGTGCGTAGTGCGTCTTCACTCTCTGACAAGTTTGGCACTGAGTGACCACTGCTCGCACATCCTGTTTCATGCCCACCCAGTAATGACGTTGCCACAACAAATTCAGCGTTCGCCTGATGCCCCAATGGCCAGTTCTCTCGTGGTGCTCACGCACCAGCTGAATTCTGTCACAGGGTTTGGGCACTAGAAGCTCCTTGCCACTGACGGTAACCATGTACAGCTCGCCCATGAGCTCGTCCCAGCGGTGACGAGCTGCTCTCTTCCTTACTCTGTGGTACTCCTCCTTGGGCACCTCCACTCTTCCTCCGGTCTTTATCCACGCGAGGCATAGCTCATCCTCGTGTATGTCAGGGTATTTTTCCCGAAGTGACTCCTGGTGGGTCACGCTGGCTACCATGGCAACTATTCTCGTCGTGTCAGGCAGTCTAGGCAGCCTCATGTCTTTCTCCTTCACCATTGGTGCCCATTCTGGAGCTGAGCTTACCTCCACTGGCTTGTTCCCAGGTCCTGAAAAGGCTTGGCGATGACGCGCCTCATAGCCCGCGAGCTTCATGGAGGCAAGCTTCCACTGCCTGCGACGTGGAACGGTGTCGGCTGTACCGAGTCCCTGAGTGCCTTTCTGTCCTTGACTCCACATGTGTTGCAGCCGCTCCTCCCAGTCCTGATGGCTAAGGCGTCGCGCGACTTGCTGAGTGTAGTCGTTGGAACTGGTGATCCACTCTGCCACTCGTGCTCGCACTGGCTCCGTTGCAACTCCAGAAGTGGTAGCCACCTCGGTAGACTTCACAATGGGGATGGCAGCTAATGCGCCACGCTCCTCCTCCTCGGTCTCCTGACCCTTTGGCAGCTTGGTTGTGCTGACCTCAGCAACCGCATATAACAGCTCCATTGCTCGGCGATCCATGGCGAGACCAAGTACACTTGCCAACTCTTCATCTCTCATGCCATGCGCCATGCGTAGCTCGCTCGCGTTGTACCCCATGGCAATAGCTTTCTCGTCCAGGTTGACCTCTCTGCTTTCTCCTTTCTCCTCAACATCCGCTTTCCTTACCACAGTGCCTGCACGGGGTGCACGAAAGGCCCGGGAGTTCTGCGGTGCCAAGATGGTCGGCAGCACCCGCATAGGCTCCCCCACGACGTTGGCGGTGTAGTGAGGCTTCCTGTCTCCAGTGACTACCTTGCGTGGCTTCCAGCCTCGCTGCAAGATGTCACACACGTATCTGTCCGGCGGCCTGTTCACCCCCTCCATCACCAGATTGAACTGATGATTCTGAAACAGATTGCTCCAATATGCTCGTAGGCGATGCGCGTATGATCCCGCGCGCGCTGCGTCGAAGGACACCGGCTGTCCCACCACACTATTGATGATGGGGAACACTTCCTTCCTGATCCTCGAGTTCTCCCGGTGCGATAACGGGGAGACATTCTCTAGCACATACGCTGGCGGTCGCTGAGGCTGCAGCTGCTGCAGCGTTGAAAGGATCCGCACTGCCTGATAGAACAGCCTGCTGTGCTTGCCCTCCAAACCGGCTAGCTTGCCGGCTGGTGACAGGTCCTGACATGGATACCCACACACCATAATCCATTGCTCTCCGCTCAATGCCCCCGCATGCACGAGGTCAATGAGACTGGTGTCCTCGATGTTGCTGGGGAGCTGCTCTAGGTGAACCGCACCAGCGTGGCACAAGTCAGGATGTCGGCGACTGAGCGCCAAGCACCTTGCCCTGGCTACCGCCTGGCTGGACTCCGAGGTGTCCTGGTAGAGGTACCTGTTGACCTTGACGCCACAGCGCAAAAGCATCTCCAGCCCAGCACACATGCCCCCACAGGGCTCATAACAGACCACGCCTTCTTCTCTGGCCTCTCGAAAGAAGCTCTTGTCAATCACTCTCGTGTCGATCTTCTTTGGCACCTTGAGTTTGCCACCCTCCATGGTCTCGTCGCCGTAGATCGCTGGGGAGCCTCCAGAATGCATGCCCCTGACCGGCTGGACCTGGCTGAGGGCATCCCAGGCGACTCGTGTCAGCCTGCCAGAGCACCTAGCCACCTCTGGGTGGTCAGTGTCAAACACGACCCCCCCTGTTGCACTCCAACTCCTCTTGGTAGTGTACATCAAACAGTCGATGGATTGCACTGGTCCCCAGCTGCTCCATGGCCAGCTTCCCGCAGTAGTTGGCCACCTGAGCCTCGGGGCTCACTTCTGATCCAAGCGGTGGCTCCTTGGTCACTTCTAAGCAGATTGTATCTGCGAAGCAGCGCGTCAGCATCTCGGCGTGCCCCGCTTCCCGTGCACGGTCCCCTTCTCGGTCCAAGCGAGCACCAGTTTCGTCTGCTGTGCTGGGCAACGGGTACCTGGACGGCACATCCGCGTTCTCGTTCTTCGGACCCGGTCGATACTGGACCGTGAACTCAAACTCTTGCAGACTGATGGCCCAGCGCAGGTGTTGGCCCTGCAAGTCCCCCTTTTCCATGAGGGTCGTGAGTGGTGAATGGTCGGTGATCAGCGTGAAGTGGATCCCGTGGAGGTACTGGCGCAGGGTGCGGATTGCCCACACCACTGCCAGCATCTCACCCTGGAAGCTCGCGTACTGTCTCTCGGTCTTTGACAACGAGCGACTGATCACCACGCAGATGTGCTCTACGCCATTCTCGTCCTTCTGGCCCAGCACTGCACCAATGCCATGGTTGCTCCAGTCCGTGTAGAGGAAGATGGGCTTACTGTAATCGATGGGCTTCAAACACCTCCCCGAACATAGGGCATCCTTCAATGCCTGTAACGCCTGGTCCTGCTCCTTCCCCCAAGCTTCTTTGACGTCCAACACATCCTTCCTGAGCAGGTCGTTCAGTGGTCGAGCCATCTCTGAGTAATTGGGTCCCATGGGTTCCCCCACCAAGCCCTTGTAGTAGTTCATGAGCCCGAGGATGGAGCGCACCCCAGTCTTGTCCTCGGGCTTGGGCAACTCCTGGATGGCCTTACACTTGATGTCTTGCGCACCAATGGTGTTGTAGCCAATGCGGTAGCCCAAGAAGTCCACGGTGGCTAACCCGAAGGTTGACTTGCCCGAGTAGAGTCGGATCCCTGCATCCCCCAAGGTGCGAAGCACAGCCTCTACATCCTTGATGTGCTACTCAGCGGTGTCTGAGTATATGCACACGTCGTCAACGTACGCCACCGTACAGTGTTGCAGGTGGCGCACCTCGTAGTCCATGATCCTGATGAAGGCAGCGGTCGCTCCAGCGGCTCCAAATGGCATGGAAGTGTACCGATAGAGCTGATTGCCCCACCAGAACGCTGTCTTGTCCCTGTCCTCCTCGGTGGTCATGGGAATCTGGTGGAACGCCTTGGTCGCGTCCAGAGTAGTCTTGAACTTGGCTTTTGCCACGCGCTGATAGAGCTCTTCTGGACGGTGAGGCAGCGTGTTGTCCTTCAGCGACAACCGGTTCGTGTTCCGTAGGTCGACACAGAAGCGCGTTGAGGTCCACTGTCCAGTATCATGGTCCTTCTTCCCTGCGACCACCACGTTGCTGGCGTGTCTACAGTGCTGCGAAGCCGGCTCGATGAAGCCGTACTCCAGTAGCTCCTTGCAGTGCAGATCGATGATCTCTTGATCCCCTGGGCTGTACTTCCTCGGTCGCTGGTAAGCCACCTTAGTCTCGTCCTTGAACGGGATGGCGAAGGTTGCATGTGCTGCTCCTCCATGGTAGCCCTTGATGTCCTGTGGTTTGTTGGCAAAGCAATAGCTGCACCTCCTCACCACGTCGCGCATCTCCTCCCAGTTCTCCTCAGTGAACTCGGGATGCCCCCCGAAGGTGGCATTGAGCTCGGTGTCCAACCACGCGGCCCCGTCTTTGCAACGTGTCCAGGAACGTGCCCCCTGGCTGCAACGTGTCCAGGACCGTGTGCGGAAGCACCTCGTCTCGCTCCGCCACCATGGCTTCCCATCCAGTGTCCCATTGACGCGAGGATCTCTGGTCCTCCCAGGCGGTCCTGGAAGACCTGCTCAGCGGGTCAGAGCACGAACCCGCAGCGGGCACGCCTCGTAACTCCTTAGGGGCCACGGTGGCCACCCAAACGGAGACCACGAGTAACAACAAAAGTTTTAAAATTCTGCTGGTCCCCACTGGCTTGACTGGAGGGTGACGGGTCAGTATGCAAGTCAGCATCCTCCACCCCCCTTGCACACTGCCCAAACCTCCTCCTGCCGACATGTGGATCACCAGCGCCAGGACCAACGCCACGTAGGCGTAATGGGCGACGCGGTAGCAGGTGGTCACGAACCGCAGGCGCCTCAGACGGGCAGCAAAACGCGGCCTCTGCATGTGGCGCGGGATGGTCGCCAGCGTGGCAGGACCCGCCGCAGCGACTCGCTGCATGATCGCCAGCGTGTGGCTTACTCGAGTATGAAGCGCGGCAAACATAGGAACGCGCACCAAGCAGAAGCCCGGCAGGCCATGTCTCCCAACGTGTACGGCGACCATCAAGCTGCACCCCAGTGAACCAACCGTGCCCACGAAGCGTATGGCGAGCATGGCAAGCCCAAGCCGGAGCAACGGCATGCACCACATTCCGCGCTGGGCATGGTGTAATCCAGCCACCTCACAGGCAACCGTGCTCAGCAAAAACAAGTGCCTCGCCATCTCTGACAGCACACGAAGGTGTAGACGTGGGTGCTCCCATGGCTGCAGCGGCGCGGTACACATGGCCCACAATACGCGTGTCATTACTCTACGATGCACACCTGCATGACACATCCAGACCGCTGCCATCTCGCCAAGGCACCTGATCACCTCCAATACCATCCATATAACCATCACAGCAAAGTGTGGCACCTGCGGCCATTGTAAGCGCGCGAACACCCCCACGAATAAGAAGCACACCTGAGCGTGCCTCGCCCACCGCTCGGCGGCGGGCTGTGTACCCGGCTGTATGCCGGGGCTGCTTCTCAATAACGGGTGCGCCGAGCTGCAGCGGGCCCGGCGCCCCATTGAAAAGGCCCCAGTGCGCTGTCTCTTCTCCGCTCTTCCCATATCTCATCGTAAGTCAGCTCCGCGCCTGAAGCACGCGGCGCGCTCCAGCCTGGGTTCTCTCTGCGAGCGGCGCCAGGACGTCTGGCTTCTCTACTGGGGCTCGGTGATCTCCTCCTGCGCTGGCCAGCTCGCGGTGAGCACTGCTGTGAGAGCCCTGCGGTCAGGTTCTGCCGGCGCACCTCACTATGGCCGTCACGCTGGACCTCGGCGCTCGACCCGCGTTCCCAGGGCTGCGCCGGGCTGTTGTGCGCTGTGGCGCCAAGGATTGGTAACGGCACGTCTGCGGTGGCCTCCTGGTCCTGTCCAGCTGGAAGCAGCGCCTCAGTCTGTGCAGTGCAGACGGAACCTGTCGGTGACCTCAAGATGTCATCGACCGTCTGGTGCTCGGAGCGCTGCGCAAAGTTCACCTCCAAGCCCTCGGCCTGCAGCCCACCGAGCGCCTGACCAGTGCCGCGCTCTCGTGCGGGTTGTGTCTGCGAACCATGGCGACCGTCCAGGCCAGGGTCGTCGGAGCCACATGCGCCAATTCTTGCAGATGGACGAGTAGTGGGAGTTCGTTCCTCGTACCCTCTGATGAACTCCGCGCGCACCCTTATCTGCTCCTGGAGCGCCGCGATGCGCGCGTCTGATCCCGCGATACTGGCTGCATTCGCCTCAATCTCGGCACGCACCTGTGCCTGGTCGGCAGCCAAAAATCAACCAGCCCCTCGCCGATCTGCCCTCCGTCTTGCTCCTCCGAATCAGAACGCTCCGACTGAGGCGACAGCGTTGCCGCGTAGCGCGGGCTGGAGCCCACAGCCTCACCAGCTGCGAGGTTGGGCGCGCGCCTCGATGTCCACTACCCGGCCTTGGGTACATCGGGATGTACCCAAGGTCACTTGTACATCCTTGGGTCGTGCATGCAAGATTTGTGTCCGATGGCCTTATGGTTGATAAGACATGTCCTCAAGACTTCCCTTCAGATATACAACCACTCGCTTTGAGCAATTTCGATCATTTGGGTGATTTTCATATGGTATCATAGTTGTCAATTTGCAGGTTTATAGTGGTTTGTAGTTAACAATTTTGCTGGGTTACCTTGGGTACATCGACCTTTAGGTACATTTATGGGTGGTGTAAAAGGTCGATTCAAAATTTGGAGACCCATGTTGAAAAGTTCACGAGCTGCGCTTTCTGGAGTGTCATGTCAAAAATTGCATCCGACTTCATCTTCACCGAGCAAAATGGCTTCAAAGTTAAGCAACGTTTCTTGATCACGAACGAAACATGTGGAAATAATTATTCAGCAAGGGGTATGGTCGCCATAGTGGTGCAGTGCGCGGCCGCCCATGTCCCATCTTGAACATACGTGTCAAATGTTATATTTCCATCCTCGACGATGACTTGAGGCCAAAGTGCGGTGTCATGGATGTCAATATGGTGCATGATATGTCGAAAATGCTTGGGTACATGGGGATGTACCCAAGAAGGCTTGGGTACATCGCAATGTACCGCAGGGTAGTGGACATCGAGGCGCTGTCCACCTCCTCGTACTCTTCTGTCTGTCTGTGTTGGGAGTCGCCATCCTCCACGGAGGGGTCCAAGCAACGCTCGAAGTCGTCAAACAGCTGCGCGTGCACCTCAGCTCGTCGTGCGTCAGCCAGCAGCGCGGGCCCCACGAGGGACGCAAGCTTATACAATGGCTCCCGGTGCATCACGGCCGCCTTGTCCCATGTCACCCAGCTGCAGCTGTCGAACTTGCGCGTCCCGGAGGAGAGGTACTCCAAGGTGAACACGACCCCGTGGGATCCTCGTTCGCGGTAGTAGCGATGGTCTTCGCAAAGGTAGTACACGGCCTTGGCACGGGAGCTGGCTCGCGTCTTGAGCACGTGCAGCGTGCCCTGTCGTGGGCCGTCGACTAGATGACCTGTGGCTATCTCCACCAGCTCCTTGCTCGTGCCGAGGTGCTCCACGTGCGTCTGTATGGCGCCAAGTAGGCCACCAGTGCAGCCCCTTGACTGCCCACCCAGCGGCAAACACTCACCTCGCTGCCCCACGGCCGCCGAGGAAGAGTATTTGTGCATCGTCTGCTTGCTGAGTTCGCACGTGTGCAACCCCTTCCCCCGCTCTGCATAGGGCCTCCCGAGCTGGAACTCGATCTTGCCCTTGAAACATCGGTACTGGATGAGGGAAACCGTCTGTCCGTTCAGCGCCGCGAACTCTGAGATCTTCCCTGGGTTCAGCCATTCGGACTCTCGAACGGTGTCTCTGCTGTCGGTCTCCGACTCCGGCTCGTAGGTGCCCTGGAACGCCGACGGGTGATAGTCCAGCTTCCGAGGGTCAAAAGTTCCGTTGGGCCAGGTCTGATGCCTCAGGCGTAGCGGCCCCGAGGATGGCGTCGGCGCAGATCCAGATGGCCCTGCCCCTCCCTTGTTGACAGTCTTGCATGTGCGGGCTGTAGACCTTGGTGGTGGGTCTCGCCTAGTCCCGTAGCTGGCAAGCGCGTCACGTGCTCTCTCCTCAGTCGTGCATGCAGCGAGCATCACTCTGCCGTCCCCTAAGTGTAGGTACTCCACGGCGGCGGCGTTTGTGCTGAACACCTCACCGTCTCCACCTTCTCCATCAGTCACCGGGTAGAACTTTCCCACTTTGCCAGCTGCGTCTGACAGCGTAAGCAACGGGATGACTCGCACACCAGCTACCTCCTCATCGTACCTCACCTTAAGGCGAGCTCGGAGGTCAGCAATGTCAACCTTCTGCACGTACTTCAGGTGTTGGAATTGCCAGCACTGGTCCTTCTCATAGTAGAAGGGCAGCTGGAATTCTCCAGTCACCTTCCCCATGGGGCTCATGCTGGAAGTGCCAGCCATGGTGTGACGTACCATGCTCTCCATGAGTTCCCACTGGACGCGAGTCTGGTCACTGAGCACGCAGAACTGATGTGCCATTTTGTCCCACATAAGCTTGCCAGTTACGACTCCTGTGGGGTACACCTGCTGGGCGTTGAGCGCCTCCTGAACGTTCGCCATGGTGTATCGCCCAGCTTCTCGATGTGCACCACAGTCAGGAAGCGCGACCTGGTCGCCGTCCCTCTTGTAACTCGCCCGCGTGGCCCAGGTCTCTGAGGGTACCTTCGTCTCCTTGTCAACCCTCTGGTCCACCAGCGTGAAGTCGGGCCACAGCAGCTCCGACTCCAGGATGTGCTTCAATTCTCCACAGCGTGGAAACCTGACCTGCACGAAGCCTGCGTCTGGTTCGCCTCCATCGCCATCTTCACAGAGTGTGCACAAGCGAGCGTAGCCAGTACGGTCGACGTACAGGCGCTGCTGAGACCAGCTACTTTCCTTGTCTCGATGGTCCCAAGGGTTCACTGCCATGCCTGCCCACGGTTGCGCACTGGCCAACATGTACTCAGTTTCACTTCCAGCCTCTTGCTCCTGCGTGAGGTCTGGATAGCGAGGGTCGGTCTGGGTTGTAGTCAGACCGGCTGGCGCGATGGGCACCGCATCGACTGGCTCTTCAGCGCCGGACCACTCGCTCCTGGTTGCCACGTTGGCTTCCCGCTGGCTGCGTGACGTCGCTTGCAGCAGGCCCAACATCTGGCCCGTTACGGACGTGCCGGGAGCAGGTGGTTCGAACGTAGAGTTCTCGGCGCGCAGGCTGACCCGTCCAGAGAGCTCCACTTGCATAAGCGCGCTGGGTCGCAGGATGCCCGCTTCCACCATGGACTGGCAGCGTGCCTCCAGCATCTCCCTCTCCTCTTGGTTGAACCTTTTCAGCCTGAGCTCTTCTAGAAATGATGCCAGGCTATCCACTAGCTCGGGGTGATTTCGTAAAAACGCACATGGTCCAGGTGCACACCTTTCCCCTGTGAGGGCCAGACGATCTTCTCCCCTTGTGTCAGGAAGCACAGCCTCGCGTGGAGGTGGAGAACAGTCATCAAAGGCGGAGGCAAGAGAGCGCTCTGGCGCGGCATTGTCGTCAAAGATCTCGGTTGCCAAGCATACTCTGGGGCCTTCGTTTCGCTTGCTCCTCGCATCAGCAGGCGGCGTCAACTCGATCAACGGCAGCGTGACCTTCTCCCTCATGCCCAGTGACACCGCGGCCTCAGAGGTGGCGACACCCCGGTAAAGGTCAATGGTCAGCTTGAGGGCGTTCTTCAGGGGTCCCGTACCCACCAGGAAGTCCCACGTGGTGTCGTTGGTGTACGTGACGACGGCGTGGAGTCGATGCAGAGTCGTGTACGGGGTGCCTGCGGCGAGGATCACGTCCACATAGCAGTACTTGGTGAACTCCGCGGGACTGCCGTCGCACCTGGCCACTCTGGCCCCTGTCTCCGCGTCAAAGATGGTCAGACCGAGCCGGTTGACCGTCCTTATGGGGATGATGTTGCAGTTGGCCCCGGTGTCCAGGAGCAGGGCCTTGTACACCATGAGCAACCCACCAGAGGCTACGAGGGCCATGCCTTGCGCCAATGTCTCGTTCAGGAGCTTGCACACGGGCTGGACCTGCGCCATGGCAGTGAGCTGCTCTTCAGTAAGACCACTGAGCATCCTCTTCTTCAGCAACTCGTAGGCTTCGGCCTCCATGGTTCCGGCGTGCAACTCGCCCTTCCCACTGAAGTCCGTCACCCCGAAGCTCTCCTGCATCATGGCTGCTGCAGCGGTGACACGCACAGTAGTTCTCCTCTTCCTGGGTTGGTCCACCATGTCCTCCGGCATCTCGTCCAGGGGAATCTCTTCTTCATCGCTGTCATCCCCCGACTCCATGCCTGGGCAGTCATCGTCCTCATCGCTGTCATCACCAGACTCCATGCCTGGGCAGTCATCGTCCTCATCGCTGTCATCACCAGACTCCATTCCTGGGCAATCGTCGCCTTCGTCATCGTCACCATCACCTTCGCCACTGCTCTGACAGTCTGCTGCTAAGGCTGCTGGTATGGGGAGCTGACCGGTCTCAGCTAGCTCCACCAAGGTCTCCAAGCCCCTGGGGGCTGTTATCCTGCCCTCCGCTACGAGTCCAGCAGCCAGCTTCCGGAAAGCCGCGCCCAAACTCTTGATCACGGAAGCCATGAGCTGTACCTTTCTCTGCATCTCGTCCGCTGCTGGCGCCATGGGCACCTGCGCATCGGCCTCGTACTCCTCAGGTGTCTTCACTGGGAATCCCCTCATGTGTTGAGTACTACCCAGTGCTATCGCTGGTGCTGCTGTGAACTCGGGCTCACCGCCCTTGCTCAGTGCCTCGGGGAGTTCCCCTAGGCCCAAGGTGTTGAGTGCGCTCGAGAGCACTTCTTCGCCCATCTCTTCAGCCAGTGCAGAGAGCAAGCTGGTTGAAGAGCCAGATGTCGCTCCTGTCCCTGCGATGTCACGGTGGTTCACCTCGTGCGCGTCAGAGATGTATGTCTCCCTTTCCGCGACGTTCGCTGTGGTCGGCTCCTCGTCGGACCCTTCGTCCTCGGAGAGCACCTGCGACTTCACGCTGCCAGCACGACTGGCAGTCTTTCGAGCAGCCACCATGCCTTGGTACTCAGCCTTCAGCGCTTCCGGATTGCCGGCTGCGCTCTTTGGTTTGTCCACGGATGGCTGCTTGGCGCGGTACTTGTCTTTCTCATCGTTGGACAACTGCTGCCAATCTGTCACCAGGATGCCCCAGTCCGAGTTCTTGAAGCGGTTCTTCAAGTTGTACATCCGCAGAGCAGCGTTCTCCGCATCCCATCACTTGCTGGACCCAAGCCTGCTCTCGTGGTAACCCGCTGGCATTTTGACATGCTTGTAGCCACTTCTGCACTGCTCGGGATCAGACTCATGCCAGCCTCCTCCGAAGCAACGCAGACACTTGGGCTTGTCACTGGTGCGACCGCCCTCTGCTGGTGGCGGCGTCTTGTTGTACGCAGGCTTCTTGGTCCTCTCGGCGACGTTCACCACCTTCTTCATCTTCTTGGAAGGCGACGCTTCCCCCTTCTTGCTGCTCTCCGGGTCGCCTGACTGTACTTCCCCGGCTGACTCTATCTTCTTGATCGAGTTCTTGATTGCCTTGAGGTCAAGGCCGTGCTGTCGAGCCTCCCAGGTGGAGTACTGGCAGCCACACCGCCTGGTAATCTCCTGCAGGAAGGTGAGGATCCAGGACTCCGCATCGTTCTTGAGCTTGTCCTGCACCTCGATGATGGCCTCCAGGTCCTTCCAGGTCACCCGATTAGGCGGCGGGAACTGAGCCCTCAGCTGCTCCTTCACCCGCGTCTGGAAGATCTTGATGCGGAGGTTCTCCACGCAGTCCTCGATGAAGGTGCGTAGCTCCTCGTCGCTCAGCACCTTCCCGGTGTTGAGCTGCATCTCCCTGCGTTGACACATTTTCATGTACGTTAGACCGTCTTGCCCCAACTCTTGTGGCTTCTGGGTCAACAGGTCTACTTTCTCTTGCGTGCCCTTCATCATGAACTTCTTGTCAAGGGCAGCAATAAAGCCCCTGAGTGCGTAGAAGTACTGCATGTCACGGGTGCCGTCTTGTCCCGTCAACCCTTTCAGCGAAGTCCCATCGGTCTGATACTCGGTGGAAACCTCTCCTTGGGCGTCTTGGTCTGTCGCTGGTCTCGCTATCACCCACGTAGTACCAACATTCATTTCATTAAAGGGGGGCCTAGCACATGGGATAGAACCCTCAAGTGGGCCATGTTCACTGGTGTCCTTGAGGACCCTGTCCATGTTCGAGGCCACTACACCCCCGCTCTCATACAACTCACGCCACCAACTGAGGCTTTGTGAGTTTTCACCCGCCAGACATGCGGGAATGATATCCCACAAGGTTTCATAGTCAGGAGGTGTCTCTCTCAGAGCTTTGAGCTGTGCCTCGGTGAGATTGGCGCTCGTCACGGACCTGAGCTTCCTCCTGATGTTGGCGTTGTGTTGGCGTACGAAGTTCTCGCACATGAGGGAGAACTCCCTCAAAAACTTGGGCCGGTCTTCCTCCTTGGTACCCGTGTATATAGGCAGCGTACCAAGGGAGAGGCGAGCGGAGTCACTGTACTCCATCTCCTCCTCAAATATCACTACAGGCTCTTGGGCTTGAGCCTGAGGCTGAATTGGAGCCTGAGCCTGAATTGGAGCCTGAGCCTGAACTAGGGCTTGAACCTCAGGCTGGCCTCTGGCAGCCGCTTCCTCTTCTTCCAGCTCTGTGAAGTGCTGGCTCACCCGTACCGCTCTCTGGGTACGTCTCTCTGTTCTTTGCTGTTTCTGGCGATCAGTATTCGACTCCGTTGCTACGTTCCCAGTAGTGAGAGGGTCCCAATGTGAAGGCTCTTTTCACTCCGCACTTCCAAGTTTACCAGTACGGATAAATCCGTCCCTGGCCTAACCTTTCAGTACTTCGCTACTAAGTAGCAGTCACTGTAAGGATACTCTCGCTCATGAACGTGTTAAGGTTCGCAGGTAACTTGACTCCTGCCTTCCCCCACTCCTTCCAGATAGCCAGCACGGTTGATTTCACTCTCGGTGCAACTGGTCAGTGCTGTGCCTCGGCAGAATGCCAGAATGGGTCAGGATGCCGAACTGAACGCTGCCGTAATAATAAATGCCGACAATCCCGTTTCGCTCTACGCCTTCAGGCGTACCAGTACGGATAAATCCGTCCCTGGCTTTACCGTCCGGTGCTTTGCTCCATCAGGATGCCATTTCCCAGAATAGACCAGAATAACATTCTCAACGCTGTAACCATAGTGAACAATGAACCCCCGGGTTTCGCTCTAATTGCTGTCGCTATGCCTCGCAAGGTCGCTGAACTTCGAATGCCACAACAGTCTGTTTCCCTCAACCTCTTCCAAGCTTACCAGTACGGATGAATCCGTCCCTGGCCTCACCCTTCAGAAGCCTTGTTCTCCAGGACCGCTGTTACACTCTCGGAATTACAGACGACATGTCTGTAATAAAGCACATTTTTGTTTTGTAAAAGACTGTAAATTACAGTTCTGACGCCATGACACAGGAACAAGTCCAACAAGTATATATCTTCACAAGCAAAAGAATGCCATACATCATAAACTCTTATATCATAACACTGCTGTTTTCGCGGTCTGAGCGAGTACTTCCTATTTTCGGAATCGCTGTTACGAAGGCAAAACAAAAATGAGCGTCTGCCTCACCCTGCTATGCCGCCCTACTTATTCTCGCTATCTCCAAACGAGTGTAACACCCATCCGTATTTCCGTATCTCCTCACTGTCACAACTCCTCGCACGTATCGCACCGCACGTGTCATACGTTTGTCACAGAGCCTGCTACAGCAAGTGTCACAACCCGGCTAAGGTACACGATAAGCCGCGGTTTGTGACACGTTGAGAAAGAGATGGTGCACCCCCTCGGGAAGTACTAGGCTCTGGCGCAAGGGGGTCTGGATCCTCCTGTGAACCTGATAGTGGAGACGTGGGTCCCAGTATGTCTTCGACTGTGTACTCTGGGCGCTCTCCTGAGGCAGCGACTCTCCGCTCCTCCTCCTGGGAAGAGCGTGGCTCAAGCCATCCACATACCAGCTCTGGACCAAAGATCTCCGTCGTCAGACAGACCATCGGGTCCGTCTTTCTGACGCAGCGAGAACTCTTCGTTGGTGTAAGATTCGCCAGGGGACGAGTCACCTGGGTATCCATGCCCAGGACAGAGGGTGAATAAGACACGGCCCCACCTCTCCCAAGTTTGATGTCAATCATGAGGGAGTTTTTCAACGGTCCAGTACCCACCAAGAGGTCCCATGAGTTGGCCGGCTCAAAGGTTACGAAGGCGTGGAAACGATGACGAGTCATACAGTAATCACTCAGTAATAAGAAAACCCGCCAATAAGAAAGTAGCCAGCTTTTTTGATTTCTTCACAATATTAAAACATAACACTCCATATTTAAGATCTCTATATAAATAAGAAAGTTGCTAGGCTGACCTAAAATTCCTGTTTTCTTAAAATCGAGTGTCTACTGTATGGGGTGTTCCCGCTGCCAGTATATATCACATCCACATAGCAATAGTGAGTAAACTTGGTGGGGCTGTTGTCACACCTCGTGACCCTGGCCCCAGTGCCAGACTCGTAGACAGTGAGCCCCAACCGTCTCCTCACCACTGCAATGGCGATGATGTTACAATTGGCGCCGGTATCCATGAGGATTGCTCTGTAGAGCATCAACTCCCCTCCAGAGGACACCAATGCGAGGCCCTCATAGAGAGTGGCGTTCAACGAATAGCTTGCATATTGGCTGTACCTGCGCCATTTGCAAGGTCTGATCCTCGGTGAGATGGTCCTCCATCTTTAACCTTAGGGCCTCATAAGCTCGGTTCTGGATGGTGCCAGCGCGCATGTGCCCGTGCTCACTGAAGTCCACCACACCACGGTTGTCTACGCAAGCAGCGGCTGCCCACCTGGCCGCCACGAGGTCCACTACTACCCCATCTGGCATCTCATCCAGCGGCAATTCCTGAATATCTGCCTGCACATCACCCCGCGTTGTCACATCCCCTGCCTTTGGCAAGAAAGTCTCTGGCGGGTCATGGACCTGGTGCTCGTTGACCAGCAGCGGCTTGGTCAACTGGCTCCGAGGAGCCCCTGCCCTCAATCTCTTCGAGGGCCAGGAGAGTGTCAATGTTCTTGGGCAGGTGTATCGTACCCTCGGCTACCATTGTTGCTGCGATCTGCGTGTACGTCTGCTTGCAACTCCGTAGAAGTGATGCCATCAGGTGCATCTTCCTGCTCAGGAAGTTTGCAGGGACAGCTCTGGGCACGTGGGCTTCCTTGTCAAACTCCTCGGGCGTCTTGACCGGGAAGCCCTGCATCTTCTGCGTGTTGCCCAGTGCGACTGCAGCCCTTGCTTGCAGCTCCGGCATGGACCCATCCTCCGAGTGGTCATTCGTGACCTCCTCTTCACCAGCAGAGCTAGTGCCATCTACTGCAGCATATTCCTCCCGCTGATTGCAGTTGGAATCATACTCCACTTCGTCCTCCTCTGAAAGCGCCTGCTGAGCCCCTGCACCATCACCCCCACCAGCTTGCCCTGCTGTCTGCATGGCCGACAGCTCAGCAGGAAGATAGTCTGGACTGCACTTCAGCGCTGGCAGCTGCCCTCTGCTGCTTGGCCTCTGGCAACTTGAGCCACTCCTCTGTAGTGATGCCCATCTTGTGCTTGAAGAACATGTGCTTGATGTTGGATTCGCGCATCTTGGCGTTGTTCACCTCATGCTCATGTACCGAATGCAGGCGCTTCTTGTAAAAGTCTTGGGGCACATACGCGTCCCTGCTCCCCGTGAAGCAGCGATCAGGAGAGTGCCACATCTGGGTGAAGCAATACTTGCACCGCTTGTCCTTCTTGGCATCAGGAGGTGGGACCTTGTTGTAGGAGTTCTTGGCCCTCTCCGCGTTGTGGGCCTCACGAGTTGGCTTCTTGGGTGCCTCTTCACCAGCAGGTGCAGCTGGCTCCTTCTTCTTAAAGTCCTTGCGTCTGTCCCCAGCATCAGCCTTTTTGGCAGCGCTAGAGCGCCGAATGGCGGCCACCACCTCAGGAAGGTATATCCCCAACTGCCTGGCCTCATAACACGAGTAGACGCAATTTGCCCTCCGTGTAAGCTCCTGCTGAAGGGTCAACGCCCACGATTCGGCATCATTCTTCAGCTTGTCCTGTACCTCCACGATGACCTCCAGGTTCTTCCACGTCACCTTGGTCGGGGCGGGGAACTGTACACGTAGCTGATCAGAGACACGCTCTTTGTATTCCCTGATACGGAGCAGCTTAATGCACTCCTCAATGTTCTGCCTGGTCATGCTGTCCTCCACCATCGTGCCTGCGTTTACTGCCGCCTCCCTGCGCATACAGAGCTTGCTGTATGTCAGGCCATCCTGTTCAACGGTCAGTGGTTTGGCAACCAAGAGATCCTTCTTCTCCTTGGTGCCCCTCATCAGAAACTTGGCCTCAAGTTCTGCGACGAACGCCCGCAGAGCCCAAAAATAATGAGTGTCCTCAGTGCCATCAATGCCCGTGAGACCCCTGGTTGAAGTCCCTTCGGTGAGCCACTCATGGGACCCCTCCCCATCAACGTCATTCTCCTCAAAAGGTCTACAGACTGTCCACGTCTCCCCCACTTTCATCTCATGAAAGGGGGGTAGCGCACAACGCACAGAGCCCTGGAAGAAGTCCCTGACAGAGGTATCCTTCAGGATACGGAATGCAGTGGAGGCCACCATGCCCTCCTTCTCATACGCCGCGCACCACCACTCATATGCAGGTGAGGTGGCAAAGTCCTCTCCGGCCAGCATAGAGGGAATTAGATCCCATATATATCTATAGTCTGGCTTGGAATCCCTGAGCGTTTGCTTCTGTTTTACAGTGAGGGCCCGAAAAGCTGCAGTTTTCATCTGCCTGCGCACTTTTGACTCGTGGGATCGCTTCACTTTCTCCACATAGTCCACAAAGTGCCTGATAAACGCTGCTCTGTCCTCATTCTTACTGCCTGTGTAGCTAAGTTTCAAATCCATCTTGCCAGGACCATCGGTGTCTCTGTCAGAACGCTCCATGTCCTCCAGGTAAAAGTTGTTAGCCGGGGGAGTGACTACTGCTGCTGCTCCCGAGTGGGTGGGCTATAATGTCAGCTCCTCCGTGCTCATAAAGCTGCTAATCCGCCTCTGATTACTCTTCTCTCGGTTCACCCGCCGCGCTTCTCGTGCTGCGGTGTGATCAGCGACAACGTCCAAACCAGCCTCTCTCGCCGTGGTCACGTGCTATGCCAACAGACAACAAGTAGAAGCAGAACGCTATGCTCCGTTTAAGAGTGTAACTGGTCTATGTGTAGAATGAGAACTGAATCCAGGCTGAGTTACACCAGTGCACAGAGTGCCCCTGGATTCACACAGACCCGGCCAGCCAGAAGAATAGAAGCCATGCATAGTGTACCAAAAACACCAACAATATGATCAAAGTTGTCCACCAACACGAAGTTTCCCAGAGCAAATCAGCTAAGCCAGTGCACAGAGTGAACCTGAATTCACAAAGCAGCTCGCTCGCAGATACGTCCAAACTACCATAACCATACTATATCACGCAGAACGAAGGTGAGAAGTTGGAGTTCCCAGCAACGGTGAACCAGGTCAAGCCAGTGTACTGAGTACCCCTGGGTTGACTGGGCACCTCACACAGCATAACTGAAATAACACCACGATCATGTCCGTAACTGTCGCGTCTAGTATGCCGGATCAGAAGTGAATGGAGAAAGGCTGTACAGTAATCACTCACCGTTAAGAAAACCCGACGATAAGAAACTAGCCAGCGTTTCAGGGGGTACCCAAGTTGGTGAATATCGCTGGCTGGTTTTTGAAGGTTATGGCACGGACCAAAATAAAAAATATTGGTGCTGGCTGGCCGGCCTAAGATATGATTCTCCAATATCTTATAGCTAAGAAAAAATTGCTGGCATTTGCAAATATTACATATGATATTATATATAGATATGTGACATCAATATATCACTTCTCTCAATATTTCATGTACATCGATATACAACCACAATTCAAATAATAAGGGACAACTAGTACAACACATCAGATACATATGTGTGGACAGCTGGTGTTCATACGCTCATTATTGTGATATGTCTGGACTGTGACATTTTAAAGAAAATGTCTGGGCTAGGTGCGTGTCCATGTGAATGGCTAAGAAATGCGCTGGCTGAGTGAAGAGATCGCGGTCCACTATTCATATAGCGTTTTCATAGGATGCGCCGGCGGCCGGGGGGGTGCCCAAGTTGGTGAATATTCCGGTGGCCCCATATCTCCTGTTTTTTTAAAGGTGGGTGATTACTGTACACCAGAGCTAAAATACGCCAGTGTACTGAGTACCCCTGGATTCGCAAAGCTGCTGCTCATTAAGAAAGATAGCAGGTATCATAAGTGTCCCGCCGATAACCAAGGCCAAGGAGAAAAGCTACACAGCAGAGCTTAACGCGGCGGTGTCCGGCAGGAACAGATTATCGGAACTCCGGGTCCGTCGCTAACGGGAGCAGGGAGGTGACCACCTCGAAGGACCCCAGCTCGCCCAACCTGATGGACCCTCCGCCCAGCCCCGCACCCCCAAACCAACTCAGCGGTCACCGATATCGCACGCACATCTGGAATTCGGTGTTCAGCTCTGAATGCGTAATCGACTGTTCCCCGTCCCCCCCCGTTGCGGAGCGCTCGTGTAACAGAGACGACACGTCACGATCCCCGTTCATGCATCGGCCCAGAGCGTTCCTGCCATCATAAATATGTAACGCTATTTTGCGTCTTCAGCGCAAACCACGAGGGAGGTTGGATCGAAACTCGAGAACCGAAACGCGAAGCGAAACCTTGCGATTCGTGTTCCGAGAACAGTAGAAAACGGCGAAGGAACCGTAGAATACAAGAGCTCACGGAGTTCGTGCAACTGTCACAAACCTTATCACAGTGTGTAAAATATTAAGATATATTAAGTGGAGAAAGGTTTGTCGTAAAAAAAAGAGGCCCTTGATATTAAACAGGGTGTCCGCGGGAGACACGGAAGCCCGCAGAGTGCGCTGCGCGGTGTTGGAGGTTCGACCCGTAAGATTCACAGGTGCGCCTCACAGGTATATGAGCGCACGTGTGCTTAAGTATGCTGTTCGTAAATTTTGGATGTATTTTTTGACACCTGGAGCCGCCGGGGCACTTTCAGGGGCAGCAGTTCCCGGTGTCCCTTTCCCCAATAGGTAGCGATGAGTATGCTTTTGAAATGGGCGGCTGACGGGTGGGGCACCCTAGAATGGTTGCAGTGATTTCCACTACGGCGTATTGGGATGGTTGATGGAGGATCGGACCATAACATCCGCCGGTGCACTTCAAATGCATACAATATACAGGAGGGCGAGTTGTTTAGTTGAATAGGGGCGAAGATAGTCATGGGGGCTAGGGGCTCCCACGTTACGTGATTTTCTAGTTTTTTTGAAGATGGTTTCCTGTGTCGGTTGCGCGGATATGGGCGTCACCACGTAGATTTTATGTTTTAATTACACAGAAGGAACATAATTTTACTGACGGTTGCAGGACATGTATGCACTTTTACTGATCTTGTCAGAGGTGGGCCTATTTAGCTGCTAAATAGGCCCACCTCTTAACACCTGGGGATTCGAGTTCCTGGTGCCGTTCTGACGGAGTGGGGTGTGTTTTTTGTTCGCATGTAGAAAAAAAGGTGAATAAAAGGAAACGTTCAGATTCTCCGGAACGTGATACAGATACAGAAAAAGATGTTTCCGGAGACTGTGACGGTGGTGGTTCTACTACCACAGGTGAAATGGTCCGAACCCAATTTATTGAGATGAGTACGTTGAGCTCAAGAGAGCTCTTAGCATCTTCCTTGTTTAGAGGGTTCGTCTCTTGCGCGCTCGCATGTTATTTAGTATTCGAAAGGAACAAGGAAGACCCAGAGAATAACGAGCCCCTTGATTTTTATTTTCGTGAGAATAACGCGGATAACATATTCTGTATTCTACATCCCTTTGGCAGGAATATAACACAATATCCGGCAATATTCTCATAATGTAATAACTCAGTCAAGTCTGCCCGTTATATGGGCATACGCAGTTAGGGTTTAAGTTCCGGTGACTGTCATACATGCTACTACGGAAAGACTCACAGAACCAGTCACGGTGATAGTGCCAGCAGCCACAGAGAATGCCGTGACCACAGATCTGAACCTTTAGAGGTACCTATTTACGAGTGAGCATGTTTCTAACCATCTTCGACCATGCCGAAACCAATTACAGACCAGTGTCTTCACCGGCTAGAGCCGCATAGGGTGACACACCGTGCTCGAGGAATATATCACCAGGCAAACGTGCCTGAGCGCACAGCGCAGGCAACCCCCGACGATCGCATTCTACACATTTGGGGAGTTTGGGAGTTTTGGGAGTTGGGGAGTTTTACAATGGGAGGCCCTGAAAAAACTGAAAATTTGACCGAATCTAGGGTTTAAGATTTTCCCGAGTGGAATGTAATTTTATTTAATTTTCCGGTTGTTTTAGGGTTTAAGAAATATTCCTGATTTTCACTAAAAAAATCATCTTTTTCAGCCTGAAATAAGGAAGGTTTATGGGGTTTTTGTGTTAAGAAAACATAAATTTTCAATTGAAGTTCTACAATATTTTACGCCTTTTTAAGCTTCAAAATTTTTTCGAAACTCGGTAGCAAAATGATACTTGATACGTCTGATTTTTATGAAATATGTTTTTGGGGGTTCATCGATGAACCCCTTTTTTTTCTTCTAGTTTTATATGAATTTCAGGCCTTTTTGGGTTTTGGGGTGTTTTACAAGGGGAGGCCCTGAAAAAATTGAAAATTTGACCGAATCTAGGGTTTAAGATTTTCCCAAGTTGAATGTAATTTTATTTAATTTCCCGGTTGTTTTAGGGTTTAAGAAATATTCCTGATTTTCACTAAAGAAATTATCTTTTTCACCCTGAATTAAGGAAGATTTATGGGGTTTTTTGTGTTAAGAAAACATAAATTTTTAATTGAACTTGTACAATATTTCACGCATTTTTAAGCTAATTTATTTTTTTTGAAAATCTGTAGCAAAATGATACTTTTTACGTCTGCTTTCATGAATTATTTTTTGGGGGGTTCATCGATGAACCAATATAATTTTTTTCAGTTTTCTATGATTTTCAGGCCTTTTCGGCGTTTTTTTAAAATTTGAAAATTTTGGAAAAAACCCAGAATTTTTCTACACTTTCAGGAATATCTTTGGTTGGCTTTGTTCCTATTTTATGGGGGTTGCCCCGTTTTTTCCCCTTATTTCAGGCATAAAACAGCCGACTACCGCTAGGTCACCAACTCCAGTTACGACGCGCGCCCGGACTTCTCTTAAATACCGAAGAACACGGACAGAAAAAATTAAACACGCAAACACTTAAACGCTTTGGACGCTTGTACTATTCACTAGATTAGAACGCTTGTTCACGTAAAATATAAAGCTTCAAATCAATATTCAAAGCAAAGTTACCGGCGCGCATGTTTTGCCTCCAGAGTTTAACACGACTTCACCCTTTCTTGTGCCCTTCGCCCCATCGCCTACTCGTCTTCGTGCATTGACCAACTACGTTCTCCATTGGTTTTTCACGTGCTTTCGCGGACCACTACTAACCACAAGTCCCGGTGGCCGGCCCCCCAGTTCGGTTCAAAACATACTTCTCGCCAAGATCCCTAACTAACTTTCACATTATCCCTGGACACTCAGTCGCATATTTCCCAATGTGTGGTACCTGTGGAAAAACAATTACGTTAGTCCAAAGCCCAACAAACCGTGCAAACAACAATGTCGCTTTCGTACCTGAGTTACTGCTCTTGAAAGGTCAAGGCCCCAGCTCCAAGCCGTTGTTCCCTACTTAGTGACAACCCATGTGCCACAACCAGGTCCGTAGGTGAAGGCGGTACATCACAGTAGTTGGGCAATACCGTAGCGCAACACTGGTGGAGAAGACAGAATTGAAACTTGTGGTTTACCCACTGACCATTCACCTTGCGCCGACCCATGACCACCACCCTTGGGCCATCCTTTGAAAGGATGGGCTGGGATTGCTTGTGGGTCTTCGCTGTCACGCAACCCTTGCGGGACTCGGAGGCCGCGCATCTTGCTTTCCTACCGGTACCGGGCACCACCATCCATTGCCCGTAGGCCAGTTCCTCACTCCCGACACGATCGCCGGTGGTGAGGCGGGATCCCAGCGCCGTTAAGATGTCGTCGATCTCCTCCGTGGTAAACCCCGATTGCACGTAAAATGCATGTCCAGGTTTGAACCCCGCGCGGAATAGGAGGGTGGACAGGCACAAGCAAAGCTTCACCGAAGTCGACCTTCCCACGCGAGTCATCGTTTGGCGCCATGAGTAGCATGAGCAGCTGATGCGTTGTTGCGCCGCCCGGGCCAGATGACCAAATATCACCCGCGAGGGTTCACCTCGACCAGAGGACAAGGTGTAACTGCGGTCCAGGAAGCCGTCGTGTCTTCCACGTGCGGTTAAACGGACGGTGGGTTGGCCAACCTGTATCACTTTCAAGCGCTTGTCAGGCTGCAAGAACATGCGAGCCAACATTTGCGCGTGGCCTTTCGTGGTGCTTGTCTGGTACCGCACCTCGTCCAAAGACCCGACGGACACGCGGCGAGTGTCCACGTAGCGATGTTCGGAATGAAAGTGCACCGCGGTCTCCAAATATTGCACCACGAGAGCCTCGTCCACCTCTTGGGAAGACTGCCAAACATAACGGGCGGCCGGGTCCTCGGTGTTTGGGTCGAACTGCCATTGGAACTCCAAAGGGTTCTCGAGGCATGCCCGCACCAACTTGATGGCCGGAGTCGGCGTTCCAGGCTCGTCGATCGTCACCCTAGTCTTAGTCCTCTTCCCCATCGATCGGACTTGGTTTGGTCGGTGACTGCGTGTCTCCGTCGTCACTGGACCAGGAGTGACATATATTTCACGCACCTCCTCAAGGACGTCGTACGCGGTGTGGCGTGCGCGTTGCATGGCGGTGTACACCCTTCGCCGCTCATCGTAGAGGGTGTTCGTGCGGGAGTCCCGCTGGCTGTGGCCACCTTCTCCTACGTGCTCCAACCAGGCGGACTGAGTGATGTACGTCACGTTCTCCAGGTGCAAGAACTCGGAGGCCGGCAGATTCACGCCGATCAGTTTGCCGTCCTTGGAGAAGAGTTGCTCCGCCGGGTTAGCCCCTTTGCTTTGTGTGAAAAGCTGCAGGGTGCGTTCGCCTTCACCTTCGTAAAATAAAACGAGCGAAGACAAAGAGGATTGCACGCTCTTGCTCTCTTGCTCCATGATGAAGTCGAAGAGGCGCGCACGTGCGTCCATCACACGTCTGGGGGCTTGTGCTTCGTACCACCGTGTGAACAGTGTCCGGAACTGGGTCTCCTCGAAACTCTTGTCCAAACACCGAGCGTGTATCCCCATGTTCGCAACGAGGTGCAAGTCACAGCCTTTCTCCAACGAGTTGCCCGCCTCGTCCCGCGTCATGTACTTCTTTCGGTCCTCCCGGCGCATGAACTTGTTGTAGTTCAAGCGGATGCCGATCCAGCCTCCGCCACCCGCGTCACGGACGAAACCGACGGGACGAAAGCAAATCTCACCTTTTGGGTTGGTCTTTACCCAAACCTCCTTGTCTCGATATTTCGCGAAGTCGGCGTCCTCCATGGCCACCGTCCGGCAAGCGTAGTCGATGCCTTGCCACATCTTCTCCTCATCCACACCGCGTTCACCCGCCGGCAGCACGAAGGTTGCTAGTTTTATCAACCCAATTCCGGGCACGACCGTTGCAACCTTCTCGACAACGCGACCGTTAATGCAGCTGTGGCCACCATCAGAACATGCGTAGCAACCGATGAACGGAGGCTTGCCGAGAATGCGGTCCATCAACAGCATGATCTTCGCGGGGGACCACGGCAAGTCCAGGGGGCACATGAACCAGTTCAGAGGTGCGGTGTCGAAAAGAAGAGTACGGTATCCCTTTGAGTCTAGGATCCGTTTCATTTCCTTGACCTCGTCATCAGCAGCACGCTCGGGGGCACGTTGAGTCGCACGGTGTTCTTTCATCACGTCGCGGACGGCGCGAGCGTCTTGCATTTCGCGGGCCACCTAAAATGGAACCATGCATTAAGAATAACATGTCCCCGACGTATAACGGAAAGGTAACACAAAAATAGGGCGATACCTTGTACACGTCGATGGGAGAGCCGTCCGGAGAGGAAAGCATCTTCTCGAAGGCAACCGTTGTGGCGGAGTTCTTCAGCTTCTCGGAAGTGAAGCGACCACCGAAAACGGGAAGGGCTTCTTTGATGGCGTCTTGGGTTTCTTTGGAAACAACGGCCTTCCCCTTTTTATCCATGGGTTGGCAGGCATGGGTGCCTTCGTGTCTAAAGAGCAGTAGGTGGCCTTCGGCTGCGGGAAGGTCGATGCGGACCAAAGTAGCCCGGGCACCACAGGTAATAACTTCCATGGGTTCTTGACACTTTTTGCATGGAGGGCCTTCAATCTGAAAGAAGAAAAGAAAAGCGTAAGGTCCTACTGGAAAAGTGGGGAAAGTGTACGGGAAAACCTTGGGATTAAAATACCTCAACGCCGAGGAAAGCGGAAGCGGAGCGTTTGCCACGTTGTTGAGAACTTGTCTGAACGAACTCTTTGTCATGGGTTTTAAAGAAAGAGCACTCCGTATTCCTGCAAAGTTTTTCTCCAAGGCAGTTTTGAAGTCGAACTTGAGAGTTGCAGTCCTTGACAGCATCTTGTCGGGTTACCTCCGCCCAAGTTGTGGCGCAGGCGTGGGACCAAGAACGGTTCGTGACATGGAAGTCAAGTTTGTTCAGCGGTAGACCGCCCTTCCCGGTTGGTTTAGGAAGAGGTGAGGACATGTGGTGACCAAAAGTTACATTGCCATCGACGTCGAAGGGGACCTTGTTCACACGTTTGCAATCTGCGGGCCACTTAAAAGAAGAGGCGTGACTGGAAGTCGAGTCGGACTTGGAAAGGTTTGTCGAAGCGACGGACTCCGTGGGCTTGGGCTTCGTGTTTGGTGAGAACCGGGGAGTCTTGCACTCGCCGGTGTAAATAATGTCTTCTTCATCATCGCTGTCATCGCTTTCGCTGTCGCTTACCAAGATTGGCATGTTGTCGTCGGTAGGAGTACCGTACACATTGTGCAAGAAGCCCGCGTGAACGGGAAACAGGTCCAAAGAGCAAGCAACGGAGTCATCGTACTCGGAGGTGACGGAAAGATCTTCTTTCTTGTCAAGACTAAAAACATTGCAAAGTGTGTCGCTAGTCACAAAAGGGTCTCCAAGATGCCAAACAATAGGAATTTCACGAACGACATCCCCGGTTTCAAGGCAGCGAAAAGTAACAAATTGAGTGGACATTGCATTAGCCCTAGGAAGTCGGTAAAATAAATGCACTCCCGAAGTGAAAGTGTCGAGGAGAGGCCTTAAAAACTCTAGTCGCCAAAATAAAAGGCGACGCCGAAATAAAATCGAGTCGAGGCGACGGCTGGGAAATTTTCGAGTCGAGTCGAGAACGACACCGACCAAACGAGTCTAGCTGTTTCGGAAAGAGAGGCGAAGGAAAAAATCGAGTCGAGTGTCGAGTCGAGGCGAAACCTTCAAAATATTCGACTCGAGGAAACGCTTTGAAAATTTTAAAAAAAAATATCGAGG
>LGRX02013932.1:0-13662 GCA_001247695.2 Cymbomonas tetramitiformis
GTGCTTCGATCACGATGGCCTCCTGGAATACCTTCCGCACCATGTGGGAGTAGTGCTCCAACTGCGTCAGGAGGCCCTCCTTGTCAGCCGATTTTGTGTCGGACGCGGAGCGGGGGAACCTGGTGACGCTCTTGACCAGCTTTAGCACCATCTCTTTGGTCTTGTGCTCCAGGCGGACCTCGTCTGAAGATGCTCGCAGGTTAGTGCCCTGCGGCAGACGGACGATGCCTGGAACAAAGGGGGTGGCGCTGGGAGAGAGCACGGGGTTCGCAGCGGCGGCAGAGTGAACGGGGTTCGCGGCAGCGGCAGAGTGAACGGGGTTTGCGGCGGCGGAATGGGGGAAACGGGCAGGAGGTGGTGGTCCCGGGGCATGCGCGGGCGGAGGCGCAGGCGCGGGATTTGTGGGGACTGCGGTCGGAGTGGGCGGTAATGTAGGGGCTGATGGTGGTGCAGGGAGTGGGAGAGGTGTATGGAAGGGCAGGGGTGTGGATGGTTGTGCGGCCACCACGCTCATGCTCCGGTACCAATCGGAGTTGCTGACCTCCGACCACGCGGCGAGCCCGTCCTGATCGAAGTTCTGCATCTCCGACTCCCGCGCAGTAGCAGGGATCCACTCCCATACTGGCTGCCCCATGCTGGTAGACCGCACATTGGCCGCGGCTGGGTCCCCCATTGCCATATCCATGACCTCGCGGTCGACCATGAGGACCCAGGTCTCCACCCGAGGGTTGGTAAGGGGTAGGGGTGCATGGTGTAGCCGGCCCCCCATGCGCGCATATGCAGTCAGCGGCGCTCCCAGCAGGTGCATGATCCTGAACAAGATGGCGTCGCCCTGCACCCCAGCCCGGCGGCGTTCGTCCCATGGTAGGGAGACGGTTGCCGCGCCTCGCACCCCAGCTGACTGGTGCACCCACAATGACCCACCATCGTGGGTGACGAAGATCGAGGGCTCTGACCTCTGGGTACTGAGGGTAGGAGGGCTCTGGTGCAGGATCGTCAGGGGGATCCTGAGGTGGATCACTAGGGGGGCCTGGTGGCGAGTCGCTTGGACTGGAGTCTCTGGGCTCTGAGTCAGGATTGCCACCACCGTGCACCACCGTCTCCATCGACTGCCGCCGGCGGGCCACCATCATGTTATGGGGATTTGGCCGGCCCTGAGTGGGAGGTTCGGCGGGAGCGGTCTCAGCGGCGGTCTGAGGCACTGGAGGGGTTACGCTGGCGACGGCGTCTGCCTCGTGTAGATGGTCCGCCGTCAAGCCCTGTGCGCTGCCCTGAGGGTCGCCTGGTGGGGAGGCTCCTGCCGATGCCGTCGCACCAGGCAGCGCGAGTCCTCTCGAGAGCACCGCGGAGATGTCCAGGGCCTGTACTGCCGCCAGGACTTCTCTGCGAATGTGTTCACTTCGGCTGCTCGCGTCTGAGTCGGAGCCGGACCTGTGGGCGGCCCTCCGCCTGCGCTCAGCCCGTGCCTGCGTGCTTCGGCTGCCTCTGGTCCCCGTGCTGGTGCGGCTGATGTCCGTACCGGAGTCGGGGTCAGAGTGATCAGGTGCGTGGCTTGGGCCTGGAAGATGCTTGCCATGTGTCGCAGGGCCCGAAGATGCCCTTCGGGAACGCCGACGCCGGCGAGTCTCTGAGGTTGTCGCCACCGCGGGAAGGTGACGCACCAAGAGCTGGGTACCGCCCAAGACGTTCTGCTGAACCCCGCTGTCAAGGGGTACCTGCAGAGGGTCCGGCAGGGCCGCGGCGCCGATGCTGATGAAGTGCTGCAGCGATGAGGGATCCGCGCCTGAGTCATGAAGCGCGGAGGTGGCTGGTGCCAGCTGATGGGGCTGCTGTGGTCGATGTTGCGGCTGTTGTGGCGGCTGCGGTTGCTGTTGCTGCTGCTGCTGCTGCTGCTGTTGCTGCTGTAGCTGCTGCTGCTGTAACTGCTGCTGCTGTAACTGCTGCTGCATCGGTTCCAGTGGCTGCTGTTGAAGCCACTGCTGTTGCTGCTGCTGGTACGCGAGCCACTGCTGCTGCTGCTGTAGCTGTTGTTGGAACGGTGTGGGATATGCGCCCACGGGGTGATGGGTTCCCAGTGTGAACGGCACTGGTGATACTCCCCCAGCGAGGGGCGCTGATTGGGGTAATACCCAATTGACGCCGTTCCATACAGCCTGTGCGGGGGTGCCATCCGGCATAGTATAAGGGCGGGGCACCGCTGTGTAGGGCATGGTGGTGCCCGGATGTGGAATGGGGTGAGCGGAAGCGTAAGCGGCGGGCGATGGGAAGGTGAGGGGCGAGAACAATGGGGGGCGTGACGGCTCTGCACTGACCCCCATGCTGGGAAAGGACTCTGATATATGTTGCGACATGCTGGCTGCTGAGCTGATCAGATCGCACGCTGGGTGTGGCAAAAGCCACAGGTGAGCAGAAGGTAGGAAGTGCTCGCCTTTTATTTATTCAGTGTCGCTTTCGTGAAGGGGGGAAGGAGGAGGAGAAGGTGTAGGGCTGACTTCTGGAGACGGTGGAGCGTCGGCCAAGGTTTCACCAGGAAGCACCGGTATTGCTGGGTGGTAAGGGTCCGGGTAGTTGAAGACAAAAACCGTGAACCCCTGGTAGTACCACTCACGGTAGTGGCGCGCTGGTGGGATGGCCAGGGTGTATGCTGTCCAGGCGCTCAGTTGTCTTCCACCTCGTCGTCTGAAGAGGAGGGTGAAGGTGGGAGGGGGCCCTCTGGGGAGTTATCGAAGGCTCCTGCTGGTGGGAAGGTGGGGTCTGGTTGAAATAACCACTTGAGGGGTCCCTGTTTCCACCACTCTCTTCTGTGCTTTTGTGGGGAAACTGCCATACACTGGCGTACTCAAAATTTCGCCAGGGCTCCGCGACACAGATTTCAAGTGCCTAAGTATGCAGGCAGAGGTCAAGAAACTGCAACCAAAAAGCTCAGCAAGGTCCCAGAAGGTAACCGGGCTTCGTACACTCCAGAAATATTCCAGCCAGAGAGTAAACCAGAGGTGTCCAGAGACTGTCCAGGAACTGTCCAGAAACCACTAAAAGCGCTGTTTTGAGTGGCTTTCCCAACTGCTGGTGGCCGTGAGGGCGGTATCAGGGGTTTCTAGGCTGTTCTATGGGGTCTAAGGAGGGGTTTTTCGGTGGTGGGTGCTACTGTGGAAGGTTTTGGGGTAGGCTGAAAACTGGCTAAAACTGCTGTTTTTGGCTGTTTTTGCTGCTTTTAGGGGTCTGTAACTAGTTGCATGCCTGGAACGAGGCCATGATAGACCCTAGTATCCAACCTTACTGCTCGAAATCGGTCGGAACTTGCCTCAGACGAAGTTTGGTTTTAAGATCTTGTCAGGCATGCTTGGGTCGAAAAGCCGTTTTGAGCCCCCAGTGTTAAGGGAGCCGGATACTGCTTTTTAGTGACTTTTGGAGGTATTTACAGGAGTCCTTCTACAAAAAAAAATGGTTTTTTTGACGTAGAAATTGCGCAAAGGTAGCCAAAAGTACAGCCTCTCCCCCGCAGTATCCCGTAAGTTACAACAGGTCCGTGGTTGAACGCAACGGAGGCGTTCAAAGTAACGCAAGATACCAAATGTGCCAGGGGCACGACGACAGATGCTCGGAAATATGTTTTTGATTGAACGTGCAAAGGTACACAATTCGGATTTTATAATATACTGGATCAGGGCCAGATTGAGGTACAAACGATAATTCGGTTCCGAGTTCTGAAGGCTAAACACTTCTCAAGTGCTCTACTTATTCACTCGTCACTCAGGTTGCAGGGTCAACCACTCGAGAGCCGATGTCACACTTCGGCTCAACGTTCAGTTCCCGATCCGATCTCATTTCTAATTCCGATTCATCATTCTCGATTCAGATGTTATGCCGACAGGCTGACACGATGACTGCCCTACAGTACTGTCATACTACTGTACTGTCATACTGTCATACTGTCATAGCGTCATACTGTCATACTGTCATAACCTTAATATCTGATATTCGATTTCATTGTCTTTTCAACCCCGATGCGAATCTGACGACCATTCTTCGAGGGTCTGACTGAGTTCCACGATGACACCCCCCACAGTACTGTCATACTACTATAGTGTCATACTGTCATACTGTCGTAGTGTCATACTGTCATACTGTCATACCCCGGACATCTGGTATTCATTCTCATCGTGATTTCAAGCCCAATTTCACTGTCATCGTGCCAATCCCAGATTACCCCCGATGACACACATACGGACGCATAGGCATATCGGCTCACGCTGTGCCTCCGGGCACAGCCCGCCACACCCATGGGCTTTACCAACGAGCCGCGGGACACACCTGGTGTGCCCGGAGGCACAGCGTGAGCCAATATGTCTATGCATATGTGTGTGTGTGTGTCATCGGGAGTAATCTGGGATTGACACGATGACAGTGAAATTGGGCTTGAAATCACGATGAGAATGAGTACCAGATGTCCGGGGTATGACAGTATGACAATATGACAATATGACACTATGACACTATGATACTATGATACTATAGTAGTATGACAGTACTGTGGGGTGGTCATCGTGACACTTAGCCAGATCCTCGGGGAATGGCCAGATTCGCATCGGGATCGGAAAGACAATGAAATCGAGTATCAGATGTCGGGGGTATGACAGTATGACACTATGACACTATGACAGTATGATAGTACAGTAGTATGACAGTACTGTATGACAGTCATCGTGTCAGTCCGTCGACGTAACATCTGAATCGAGAATGACGAATCGGAATTAGAAATGAGATCGGATCAGGAGTTGAACGTTGAGCCGTGGTGTGACATCGGGTGCCGGGTGGTTGAGGACGCCAAACCTGCTGCGGACACTGAAGACGCGGAAGTGGACCCCGAGTGGACCCTCAAGTTCCAAGACTTCTGGGGTTCGGAGTACGAGAAGGAGATGACGACTGCCCTGCCAAACATCGTTGGTCTTAGGCACGATCCTCAAGACGAGGCCAACATTATCCTGGACCCTGAACTGAGCAAAAAGGGGCCGCCCTGCCAGCGCATCTACAAAAAGTCCGCTGAGGAACTCCGCCAACTTGGAGCGCGCGTCGAGACCTTGATGTCCAAGGGCTATATCCGACCCTCGTCCAGCCCATACGCAGCTCCCTGCCTGATGGTCCCCAAGCCAGGGAACCCCAAGGACCTGCGACTCGTGATCGATTACCGGCTCCTCAATCGCCAAACAGTGAAGGACAAGTACCCCCTTCCGGACATCCAGATGATGTTCGACGAGATGCAGGGTGCTAAATTCTTCTCCTCATTCGACGCGGTGGATGGCTTCTGGCAGGTCCCGATGGCCCCAGGAAATGTTGAGAAGACTGCCTTCACCACCCAGATGGGATCATATGAGTGGTTGGTCATGCCACAAGAGCTGCAGAACTCTCCGTCTCAATACCAGCGACGGATGCAGCGGGCTCTGGGTCATCTTCCTTTTGTCCGTATCTTCATTGACGACGTGGTCGTTTTCAGCAACACCGCCGCTGAGCACTACGAGCACGTCAAGCAGCTGCTCCTGACGTGCAGGGAGAAGGGCGTCTTCCTGAAGAGGTCCAAGTGTCAACTGCTGAAGAAATCCCTGCGCTTCCTTGGTCACTGCATCTCTGCGGATGGCTGCAGACCCCAACATGACAAGGTGGCTGCAGTGAGGGACTGGCCCGAGCTGGAGACAGTCACCCACGTCAGACAGTTCCTGGGCCTGGCGGGGTACTACCGTAGATTCATCCACTGCTTCTCCGAGATCGCTCAAATCCTCACCCAGCTGACCAAGTCGGACGTACCCTGGGAGTGGGGTCCCATGCAGCAGTGGGCCTTCGAGGAGCTGAAGAAGGCCCTCACCTCAGCACCAGCAGAGTGGAAGTCTTCCCAAAATCTTTACGGCCCGCAATTGAGAAAATGCCTGGCCCGCTTTCGGCCAAAACGGTCAATGAATAAAAATGCCCGCCGCAGGCGCTAAATTTTGAAATTAAGTATGGGGGTTTGATAAAAAGTGGTATGAAATGCCTATATTTTTGGCCGAAGCTTGGCCGCCGCATATTTGTGTGCGGCCCGGGGGCGCAAGAACCTTCGGCCCGCTTTCGGCCCGGAGCGAGCTTCTGCGGCCCCGGGCCGGCCCGCCACGGTAAGACTTCCACTCTGAGCACCAGTACTCGCCTTACCCAACATCAAGGGTGCTGCAGACGGTACAGCACCTTTCGTGGTGCAGACGGATGCCAGCGGCATCGCCCTTGGGGGAGTACTGATGCAAGGCAATGGAGATGGTCTTGGCCTGCGCGTGATAGCGTACGAGAGCCGCCAGTTCTCAGCCGCCGAGCAGAACTACCACACCGGCGAGCGAGAACTAGGTGCCCTGCACCACTGTACCACCGTCACCTGTCGGCATTACCTCATTTTTATCAACTTCCGCATCCAAGGCGATCACCGCCCCCTTGAGTGGCTGATGGAACCTGGTAGAGAGCTCAGCCGCAGGCAGGCACGCTGGTACATGGATCTGGTGGAGGTGGGAGTCCCGCGCATGGAGTACATCAAGGGGGCACTACTGCTGGTACCAGACGCCTTGTCCAGAAGACCTGACTTCAAAGACAAGGACGTTCGCGAAGGTTTGAAGGAAGCAGGAGTGATTGACCCCACCTAGGACCTGCCGAAAGACCCACTGGCGACACTGGAGTCTGAATGCTTATCCAGCGCGCCACCCGCAGCTCATCCCCACTGGGCCCAAACGGTTGACTGCTGGCTTTCAGCAGTGGAGACCCTCTCTGTGGCGGAGCAAGCCATGGGTCTGGAAGAGACCATCGCCCTCGTCAACCCGAAGCTCTATAGAGGGGCGAAGGGAGATGACCTCGACTTCGACATGCCTGACTGGCCTGAAGCCAAAGGCGTGAAGCCGACAGAAACTCTACGCGAACCCCCTGACCGAGCTTCACCTCGGATAAGGATAACGAGAAGCATGTCACGGGCTGGAAAGGCTTCTACGACCCCAGCACCCCCACAGTCGGTGCCACTGAAGACGCAAAGGCCTGCGCCACGGGCTGATGCATCGACAGCGCCCATTGAAAAGACACCAGCGAGCTCGCCACCCCCAGAGAAGGTGCCCCAGCAGTCAGCACCACCCTCGACCCTTCCCCCACGAAAGCGACAAGATCGCCACCCGGAGGACCCGCAGAATTGGCGCGTTCGCGCAGAGTACTCCTCGAAATACATCGAGAAGTTCGGGCCCTTCGACGTGGACGCCTGCTGCGACTTCGGCGGCCACAACAGACAAGCGGATCGATTCTGGACTGACTGCCTCTCTGAGAAATGGAGGGGTCTTCGGGTTTGGTGTTACCCTCCATACGACTCCAGCCACATTACCGTGTGGAGGCGATTCTGAACAAGTACATCGCAGAATGGAAGGCGGACCCGGAGAACACTTCTGTAGTCTTCGTCCTGCCAGATCACCAGTCCAAGCTCGCTGCGTGGCGTAAGCTATTCAGGAAGGCTAATATGCAGATCGTGGAGGTCGTCCCTACTCACGATGACAAGGGCGAGCCCAATCAGTTCTTCGAGAAACCAGACGGGAAGGCCTTCGATCCCCGCTGGCCTGTCTTAATAGTGCACGCTCCTCCCGCCAAACCACAGCCGGCACGCGTGAGACATCCACGAACGACCCCAGCTGTGATAAGAACGGGTGAGGCAGCGGACTTCAGAGACACGGTCTCCCAGCAGTCAGACTCGAAGTTCCTGCGTGCGCTGAAGGCGGAGTACACCCGGGAGGGGTCACTTCGTTTACTACGGGAAAAGGTGAAGGCAGCGCCACACAAGTGCTTACAGGACTTTAGGCTGGTGGGTGAAGTAGTTTGGAGAACTGCGGCAGGAAGATATCAGTTGGTGCTGGGGGAGGATTCTCCACTTCGGGAGGTGGTAATTCGCCATGCTCACGAGTCACTGTCCTCAGGTCATACTGGAAGAGACAAAACTCTGGAGAGAGTGCTGCGACGCTTTTGGTGGCGTGGTGCTGCGGACGACGTGGGCACCTGGGTTGCGTCCTGCGCGGTGTGCCAGTCGGTGAGGCCGCGAGGAACCTACCCAGATGGATTGTTAAATCCTCACAGCATCCCGAATAGACCGTGGCAAGATGTCGCGGTGGACTTCGTCACCGGCTTACCAGTATCAGAGAGAGGCAATGACGCCTTTGTGGCCTTCACGTGCAAGCTGACGAATATGGTCCACGTCATGCCGATGAACTTCGGCGACAGCTCTGCGGCCGTGGTGGCCAGAATCTAGTTCGATTCGGTGTGGCGCTTGCATGGTGCGCCTATGAAAATTGTCTCTGACCGCGACCCGCGGTTTCAGGATGCCTTCTGGCAAGAGCTTATGAGACTGATGGGCGTGAAAGTAGCTCGCACCACTCCGTACAACCCTCGGTCTGACGGACAGGCGGAGCACAGCAATCGGGTCATTGAGGACATGCTTAGGTCCTTCGTGGACGCTAATGTAGAGGACTGGGATTTGTTTACCACTAACGTGGAGTTCGCGATCAATGACTCCAGAAGTGAATCTACTGGCTTCACGCCATTTGAGCTGGTGTTTGGATTCTCGCCGCTATCGCAGTTGGACCTTTTCCTGGAGGCCGCGCAGTCCACCGCTGGACGACGAACAGGGGGAGTAGGTACCGCCCACGAAGTGGCCGCGAAATTTTCGTCGCAGCTGCGGGACGCCAGACAGCGGTTGGAGCTGGCTCAACAACGGCAGCGCGAGCAGTTTGATCGCAGGCACGGACAGCGGGAGTATGCTGTCGGGGATCTGGTCTGGATAGAGGCGAAGCATCTTACCGAGAAAGTAATGGATCGCTCCATCTGTAGGAAGTTGACCAAACGCTGGCATGGACCAGTCCCCGTGACCGAGCGCTTCTTCAGCGATATGCAAATGACTATGCCAGAGGCCGACAGAGGAGCCCCAGTAGCCTACCGCTTACGCCTCCCCCTCACTGGCGGATACACGACGTGTTCGCTCAACATCGCCTCAAGCCATACACCAGCGGTCAAGACGCTTTCGCCGCGCGCGATCACCTGGCAGTGCCTGAAGAGGTGATAGTGGACGGTCAGAAAGAGGCACATGTCGAACGCATCCTCGCACGTCGAGTGCGGTCTGTACGAGGGAAAGAGGTGGAGGAATGGAAAGTTCGCTGGACTGGCTACTCCAAGACCCGCGACCAATGGAGGACCCGTGACAAACTTGAACGCGGAGGCCCACTTCAACAGCTTCGTGAATTCGAGCAAGCGAGACTGCGCATGGAAGCACAAGTTCGCGACGAAGCCACCCGGCGGCGTGAGCAACGTGGCCGTCATTCTGCTCAAGCTGGATGGACGCTGGCTCACCTCATCACCAACCCCTGCGATGAACTGGACCAGCTCGAACAGATGGAACATGATACCCCTCTGCCGTGGGAGCGTCAAGAACGCACAGAAGATGGGTCGTTGGCACTGGTGACAGAGCTAATGGCGATTCAGACAGAAACAACCCGTGTGCCCAGAATCCTTGTACTTTTCAGCGGCACTGGTTCGGTGGAGAGAGAGAGTTCCTAAATTGCTTCCCCACCGCTTCAGTGGTGACCCTCGACTCCGAGCACATCTGGCATCCCACTCATGTGCAGGACATCTTACAGTGGGACTACAAGGAATACCCGCCTGGATTCTTCGATGTTGTTTGGGCAAGCCCCCCCTGTAGGCAGTACAGTCAAGCGCGCACTACTGGAGGACCCCCTGACCTTCCTCAGGCTGACAAAATCGTGCGGCGAACATTGCAGATCATCGACTACCTGGAGCCGAAACACTGGTTCATGGAAAACCCCAGAGGTCGTTTCCCCAACGCGTTGCGGCTTCGTCCCATGATGCGCCAGCTTCCCCCCCCCGCTGGTGTGTACCTACTGCATGTATGGTATGCAGTACATGAAGCCCACTTGCATATGGACGAACTCAGCACCACCCACGCCCTTGCTACGCTGCACTGCTTCGACACCATGTGCGTGCAGATGGGCGACCGGCAGCCATCCGGAAACTGCACAGCTGGGACCCCATCCGCAGCAGACTGGAGCGGGTCAATCCGCGAGTGTATACCCTGTACCAGCGCCCCTGCTGCGACAACTTTTCCGACATCTACGCCTCCGCAAGACTGAAGGCCCGCTTTAGATTCCAAGTGGCACCCTTCTTTATGAAAGTGGTGCCCTGGTAGCGGTAGGCAATTTGTGCTCGAAGAGGAACCAGAGAACCTAAGAATTGGAGCCAAGAAGGAACCAGGAAACCTAAGAACTGGAACTTAGATAGGTACCTTAGCGGAGTGATCCCAGGAGGTAGACCACTCCTAAGGGGGGGAGAGTTGTGCCCGGAGGCACAGCGTGAGCCGATATGTCTATGCATCTGTGTGTGTGTCATCGGGAGTAATCTGGGATTGACACGATGACAGTGAAATTGGGCTTGAAATCACGATGAGAATGAGTACCAGATGTCCGGGGTATGTCACTGTGACACTATGACACTATAGTAGTATGACAGTACTGTGGGGTGGTCATCGTGGCACTTAGTCAGATCCTCGGGGAATGGCCAGATTCGCATCGGGATCGGAAAGACAATGAAATCGAGTATCAGATGTTGGGGGTATGACAGTATGACACTATGACACTATGACATTATGACAGTACAGTAGTATGACAGTACTGTATGACAGTCATCGTATCGGTCCGTCGACGTAACATCTGAATCGAGAATGACGAATCGGAATTAGAAATGAGACCGGATCAGGAATTGAACGTTGAGCCGTGGTGTGACATCGGGTGCCGGGTGGTTGACCCTGCAGCCCGAGTGACGAGTGAATAAGTAGAGCACTTGAGAAGTGTTTAGCCTTCAGAACTCGGAACCGAACTATCGTTTACACCTCAATCTGGCCCTGATCCAGTATATTATAAAAACCGAATTGTGTACCTTTGCACGTTTCAATCAAAAACATCATTCCGAGCATCTGTCGTAGTGCCCCTGGCACACCTGGCCAGGTGTCCGCTACCGTCCGCATGTTTGAGCGGTACTCTACACCGCAACAACGCGCTCTTCTGGCTCGCGCTACTCCACAACGTGGCCAACCAGCTTTCGAGGAAGCCAACACGGTCGCTATAGCCACCCCATATTCCTTGGAATCACCTCCTCGAAATGAAGCTGTAGTTGATCAAACACTTGTAGTAGAGCACCGTGCTGGAGAGTTACCCACTGGGAGTGACATGTCGGCGCACAAGCGCGAAGGCGTGCCTCTGGGTAGCGAACGACGCCTGTCTGGCACAAGCATCAAACTTGCTCGCCTAGCAGTGGCAGTGGACATCTTGGCTCAATGCGTCCTACGTAGCTGGTGGAGCACTTGGAAGGCGCGAGTACATAGTGGTAGCGCTCTTCCAGTCTTCAAGGCATGGCGCCTACGAGCCCGCCTCGTGCGGACTTCCACTTTCCGGTTTGCAGCATGGCATGAGCAAGTCCAACACGAACGTCAGGAGAACATTATGCGAGCAAACTCGCATTTGGCATTCCTACTCTTGGGCGCCTGGCGAGAGGAAGCACGTCGTGTAAAGGAGATCAACCTCGAAATCACGAAGTGCAACACGGCCTTGTTCATGTTCTACGCGGAGAAGTGTGTGAAGGCGTGGAGGGCTGTCGTGGACTTCGCATCCAAGTGTACAAAATTTGCAGTGCAGCGCAAACAGCACACGCAGCGCAAGGCCCTCCGCGAGTGGGCAACACTAACGGATATCCCTGTCGTGACACCAAATCAATGGGCGACTTTGCGTAGACATTTGCGCCGCCTGAGTGGTAAGGAGGACGCGGTGGCCGCGATCACATGGGAGGTTCATCTCAAGACGAAAGGTGGAGAGCAACTAGTCATCCCATCGCGTGGGTTGCTCCTGTCCCACGTTGCCACAGCGGGTCATCATTGTCATCACCTCACACGGGCTGTGGTCACAATCATCCCAGCCAATCGACCCGCAAGGCTTGTGAGACTGGGAGTGGACGTGGAGGACGTGATTAGGACGTTGAGGCGTACATCCACTTTGGAGGTCTACGTTCCACAGCAGGGAGTACGATCCGTGCTGGACCGCAACCCTTACGATGCTTTATCATCTGAGGAGGACCTCACGACTGATGCTGAAGATGATGGACCTGTATGTGCGCCACCGCCGTCCCGCTCGAAAGCCCCAGCAACCCCACGCCCCACTCAACGAGAACGTGGAGTCCGCATGCAGGCTTTGATGGATGTAGCTCACCAGAAGCAAATGGCGAAGCACGAGCGCAAACAACGGAAAGTGGCCAAGCGCAAGCTCGCCAAGGCTCGTCGCCGCGGTGACGACGACAGTAGCACGTCGTCTGAGGTTTCACACAACTCCGATGAGAAAGGAACCACATCATCATCATCTTGCACAACCCCCTCCGACTTGCTCGCCTCTGACACCTCTCACGCCTCTTCGTCTGGAAGCTCGCGTAGAAAGGGTGGACGCCAACGTCGACGCCAATCGCAAGCAAGGCGACATGAGCAGCAATTGCACGAGCTGCGGGAGGAGTCCGAGAAAGTTGTGCTAGAAGCCACGGCCGCTCATCAGTTTCAACTTTCTGCGCTTCAAACGAACATGCAGAAGGCTGCGGAGGAATCTGCTCGCGTGCAGAAGGAGCTCTTGACGCAGGTGCGGCACGAATCTCAACAAGCTGCGCTTGGGGCCGCTAACGAGCAAGTGGCACGTCATGAGCAACAACTTCAAGAGCTTCAACGAGTAACGAAGGAGCAACGCCAACAACTTGACCAAGCAGCTCAAGATCAGCGAGTACTTGAGCAACAAGTGGTGGAGAGCCGCTCAGTGGTGAAGGCCGCGCTCGAAGTTGCCGATGGCCACACGAGCCCTGAAGAACATGTTCAACCGCCCACCACTCCGGTGAGTTGTGCAACTGTGACAAAGGACGTACTCGGAGCAAAGAAAGAAGCCCTGGTAGTGCCCACGTCAGCCACTACGGTTGACGTACGTGGCGAGCACAAAGGCGTGACGTTTGATTCCACCGTGTACGCGTCCTCTCCGTCGATAAGCGTACGAGATCGCCTTGCCAAATTGGATTGGAGGTCCATTAGTGTGCCAGCCGTTACCGCTATCCGTGCACACGTGGAGGAGCACTTACCTGGCCACGTGGGCAAGATGGAAGCGGAGCGCATGTTCTGTGACGAGGCAAGAAGGTACCGAGACCATGACCTAGCGTCTGGGTGTGGAACGCCGGTCTCCGAAGCCCCAGCCTCTCAACTTCCTTCACCACCTCTGGCGGGAACGGCGATCGTTCGTTGCGTGTACGACGAAGTCGCGTCCAACGTTCCGTGCTCGAGATGCACTCGTAGCCCGCAGCCCCCTGTGGCCATATGGAATTGCAGGCTTACAGCTCTTTCAGACTTGTCTGAAACCACTCAATTCCTGCCGTTGTGTATATATTGCACGCGCGGGGTTTGGCCGGGTGCCTTTGACCGCTTCCCTTCAGTGACCCCGAGGCCATCCTCAGCAATTGGTGGGACCAGTGGGGGCGGCGGAGGCGACGACGATGGAGGTGATGATGATGACGACGGTGACGACCCGGGAGGACCCGGTGGCCATCAAGGGG
>LGRX02013934.1:0-17053 GCA_001247695.2 Cymbomonas tetramitiformis
GGAATCGACGGCTTATTATTTATTAAATTTTATCACGCTTTTCGCGCTCACGCTCTTTTTATTTAGAGACTTCATTTCGTTCAGACCAGGTATTCCAAAACGAACACTGATTTGTGTCACGCTTTTCGACTGTCACGCTTTTTGCGCTCACGCTCTTTTTATTTAGAGACTTCATTTCGTTCAGACCAGGTATTCCAAAACGAACACTGATTTGTGTCACGCTTTTTCTGTCACGCTTTTCGACTGTCACGCTTTTCGCGCTCACGCCCTTTTTAACCCAATAAGACATATACTACATTTCGCTCACGCAACCTTCATTGCCCACATCACATTTTGTATGGTGATTTGAGATTGATTTTTCCCCACTTGTACGTTCACGTACCCCCTATAAATTTTTAAAGGTTCATTTCGCCGAAAACCAGCTATTCCAAAACGAACACTGCTTTGTGTCACGCTTTTCGAGCGTCACGCTTTTCGAGCGTCACGCTTTTCGAGCGTGACGCTTTTCGAGCGTCACGCTTTTCGAGCGTCACGCTTTTCGAGCGTGACGCGTTACACCCACTCAATTTAACCCCTGTTACGCACTTTAGCGTCGTAGATGAAAACTGCGAAACGATTCGTGTGTCGTGGATAAGTATGTGTCGCACGCGGCAGTATATAATTTGATATTTAGAATATTCAATACAAAGCCTCTTTATATTTAATTGGTCAATATAATTATAATATATTTTTAATTTTATTGGAATTGCACAGTGTCACGACTGTTGATTATAAATATAACTTAGCTGTATAACTTAACACTGTAGTATTATTTTTAATATGACTTATTTAATTTTAAAAAGGGACGAAGACTTAATTGACGGTATAAATATTTGGATGTGGTCGACTGGACATTGACACATAAGGCGTTAGACGTATGACATGACATGAGACGCAGTCTGTCAAGCGTAAAGCTTCGAGAATGAAAGTTGATGACAATGAAATGAACGTCAGCTGTATGGGCTGGCCGAGCCCGTATCGCGATGAAAATCAAGCTGCTTCCACATTTTTTTTTGGGGGGTGTGGGGGGACTCCCCCCCAGGTGGCCGTGACCCGTAGGGGAATCGACCATGAACGTCAGCTGTATGGGCTGGCCGAACTCCGATGGAAAGCAAGCTGCTTCTCACATTTTTTTGGGGGGGGGTGTGTGGGGGAAAACCTCCCCTCCCCCCCACAGGGGTGGCCGTGACCCGTAGGGGAATCGACGGCTTATTATTTATTAAATTTTATTCTTTGACGCTTTGACGCTTTTACGCTTTTCGACTTTTCGACTGTCACGCTTTTTGCGCTCACGCTCTTTTTAATTATGACAGTAACACGACATGACATGACATGACACGACAGTAAAGCGGGAGTTTGTCACATCTTTGAAAAATCTGGTTTTTTATGTCAAACTTTTGTGTATAAATGTTTTGGGGGAAATCATAATCATTAGGTTGTCGCCCCTTTGTTGTCATTGGTAGACGCTGTCATCGTGTAGACGCTTCTTGATCGTTGTTATCGTGCATGACGCTTTCGTTCGCTGTCATCATCCATCATGCATGACGCTTTTTGATAATCATCGTCAGCGTCATGCGCATGCGTCGCTGTTTGATCTGTCACGCTTATTATAATAAATTTAAAATAAATAATTTATAATATAAAACCTGTTTAAATATTTGGATGTGGTCGCCAAGGACACATCAGACATGAGAATTGAGACTCAGTGACACGCAAATCTGCGAAAATGAAGGTTGATGCCACTGTCATGAACGTCGAACCGTATGAGCTGGGCCCATGGCCGCTTACATTCCATTGTTATTTTTGGGGGGAGAGGAGGAGGGCTTCGCCCTCTCCCCACTGGACTGAAATGTGTTGGGGGGTGTTGGATGCTGGAATAATAATAAAACATTTACGCTAGCAGAAGGGACAAAGTCCTGAGAGTGCGGTAACCCTGCAAAGCAGGCTAGTGAAAACACTAGGGGCTACTCCCTCTACTATAGCGCGCCCACAAAGGGGCTCAACCCACTTTTCAGCAGGGTGACATCTAGAGAAAAAGCTAGGTGCTAAGCAAAAAACTCTAGAAGGTGGAGAAGCAGCCGTGGCCGGGTGAGTGGAGGGGTGGCTGAATCTGAGCGGCGGGGAGGGAAGTCGAAGAATTAAGGGGGTATTTGGAGACGTTGAGGAAGGGGGTCAGGTGGGCGGGGGAGAGGGGGTGGTGGGGGAGGGGGGAGGGCCCCTCCCCTAGGGGACGGGGAGCCACCTTATATTGCAAGACTTTTGAAAATTACCGCAAAAGGGTTTGAAGAAAGTTGCGGATGTTTGGTCGGGGGAGGAGGGGGATGGCGGGGGGGGGCGGAGCCCCTTAGGTCAATGCCATCGCATGCCTCGATCACAATTGGCCGGGTGGGGCTTGGGTGCACGAACCTATATCTTATAACCGCCGCGATCTAGTTAACCGCTTACCGCACGTCACCGTGTTTATTTGGTCACCCGGTTTATCATAGTCACGATCCATCATTTTCTTTCTTTGTTCTGACATACCGCCTTGTATCAACCCCATACCAATAAGTCCCCCACTATTCCTTGTCACACCCCTAACGACCACCCCCTCGCCCCGCCTTACACTGCAACCTGCAACCACACCACAACCCCTTCTGCCCTCTGTCCACATGTGGGCCTCTAAGTGTCTATTAACCATAGACCACTCACGATATCTAAGACAGATTTGAATAGTACAACACAATTTGATTTGATTTGTTTGTTCACCAATTGCAATTGACAACATATTACTATGAAATCAGCTTGAGATTTGAAAGATGAACAATTTCGCTTCATCTTTGGTTCAAAATGAAACATATTTGTTTGGCCAATCACATCGATTGATACATGAATAATTGATGAAATCAGAGTTTGCTCAAAGTTTGCTCACTTCGGAGGACATGCAATCGATCAGGATAACTTCCTGAAATCACTTCGTGTTGAAGAGCTGAGGGTCAGAAGACTTGCTATCACATGCTGGAATTGACACTACGACTAGTTCGTACAGTCTAGTGTCATTCCTGTATGTCACCTTCGGTGGTCTGCCTGTGTCACTCATCTCGGGTATATATCGTTTGTATATCCGAGTTTAGTGATCCGTTGTTTCACCGTCGGCAGCGGGTCCCCACTGCCTGAGCTGCTGTTTCCAGCAGGTTATGGTCCCTCTCACGTTCGCGTGAGGTGAATTTTAGCGTAGAATTTTATTTTATTTCCGCCCTATCTTTCGGTTGAGCGTCTCCACGCCTTGTGGGACGCTTTAGAGCGAATTCTTCAGATTTTCTGGAAACGACTGCTTACGGCTTTGGGCGATTACGACGGGGTGGACTCCTACGATTTTTGTTTCGTTATTTCATTGTTAGATCTCGTTTTCTTTGATGGATTCACAGCAGTTTTCTTCGAGTGAGGAGCTTCTTGCTCTTTTGGCGACTATTGATAGTTTACAGGAGAGGGTCTCAACCCTCAAACGCTCGCAACTGTTGTCATTGTGTGTGTCAGGGTTATGACCGATGACATATGTGTCATACATGTCATACGTGTCATACCTGTCATACATGTCATACCATGTCATGTCATGTCACATATTATTATGACAGTCGACAGTATGGTCGATCATGACTGTACAGGTCGAGTCGCGTCATACATTTATGACAGTCGTCAGTACGGTCGACGATGACTGTACATGTCGCCAGATGATTATGTCATATCATCAGGCATCCCTGTCATCGAGAGTTCGTATGATTGAACTCGAAGATGGCAAAGCAAAGATACATCTTGGAAACAAACCAAGAACCATCTTTAGCTTTCAGCATGCGCAGAACTCGCATGTGCAGCATGAACGAACTAGTCGTTACTACCATGCTGGTCGTTCAACCTACGTCTCGGGTTCACAACCCAATGGCGGTACCATCTAAGATGATGGGTGACGTAGGTATAAAAGTGAGGAAGCGTTGTGCTTCAGCAGATCTTCTTAGAGAGACTGCACTCACAAACCCGGTCATACGTTCACCTGCATTGCTGTCCAACTTTGCAGAGTTTTATTGTATATTGATAATATATCCACGGCGCTTGTATCTACAGCCGTAAGAGTGGTATTCTCCGACTCGTCAAGGCGACGAACTGAGGACGCATAAAGTGTGAGTGCAGTAGTAGAGATATCGAATTTTGTGTGCGCAGGTTGCGGATCGCATATTTCAAACAGCGTTGCAGTCGCACATATATCAACATATCTCGCATAATATCGACCGCTGCGGAATAAACAGCGAAATCAGTGCGCGAGGAGACATCGTCGCAATCGCATTTGTTCACATATACGCCGTCAGAGATAACAGCGCGAAGAGGTGTGCATACAGCTTACAAATCGCATACATACGCTGCTATCATTCGCAAAATTGCACGATATGCGACATACTGACGCGCAGATGAACAAATCGTCATCAGTATGTTCCGTACACGAAATGGCATTCATATCATATGCCATACATACCTTGATAAATCGCTACTCGCACTAATTTCAGTGCAGTGTAAGCATCAAAATCTCGTCATTTTAAATGGTTGCAAAAATCACTAGTCTACGCGCGCATGACGATTTTGCTTGACAGGATATATACACACCTGCTAGATTTATCATGATCGGATGACGAGCGATGATGGTATACATATATGCAGCATGCTACTTAAAATCTGTGATGCTTGCACATAAGAGATGATGTTTATCCATTCACTGGCAGATTTACATACAAGTTTGCAATCATATGGGTGTGCATCATATGCTGTGTGTGTAGCCACACACACACACACATAAGTAGACGAAATCAGATAAATATGGACGCTGTGCAATCACATGTCTGTGTACTATATGTTGTGTGTGTAGCTGAATCTGTGATATCACACACACACATGCACACTTGCAGCATATATTATTCATCGGGACGCATGCAGCGAGATGTACCATGCATTATTATACCATGCAACTATACCATGCAGCAGATTCCAATGTTCTGATGACCACACAAATACTTTAGATCATCAGCATTATACTTATCAGCAGCACAGTGATCTGTGCACAACATGTGTGTGCAGATCAGCACACACACATATACACTCATTTCACTTACAGCAATCATTAATACACAGTGCATATACTTCTATATCATGCACACATTTTATTCTGAATGATTGCAATGTTGTAAATGTTACATACTTTATTATATTGAACAGCTTGATCACGATAACAGCTGTATTAAATAGAGCATAAGCATATTGCAGTGAATGCTAAACTATATTAGAATCCATGTTGCAAAGGGTGCCTGACAGTAATCATAACACCATAATTAGTTTGTCGTGCCCTGGTGGAGCCGAGATGCTCTCCAGGTAACACGTACATTCTATGGTGGATTACTTGAAGGAATGCTCACCTGAGCTTCATGTGAAATTTATCAGCAACTCATATCGTAATGAGATTATCATGGAATTACAACAACCCCTAAACTATATATATCATGTTAGATATAATCAGTACGTGGTATGCTGACAATCTGCATGATAAGCTGTTAGGATATTGTGATATCCATAAAGATCTTGCAAAGTGTGTGTAAGTAAACACACACACACACAATAGTACTAATCAGCAGTACTATACACTGCACAAACACTAGCATTCATGTTGACAATACACTGACTCCAAGTGTAATGATTAAGTATTGTATCAATACATAATACATAGATCCCACTTCCAAACACATGTGCGTGGAAGTGTCAAGTGATGGCGATAGATATGGGACAGGATCAAATAACATGCTGAAGGGCTGGATGGAGATATCTCCAGACCCGAAGGCAGTATACAGTGCTCAAATAACAGCTGGTCACTGTTGAGCACTGTCCATGCGTCTCACTCACATATCATCGCTGGAGCAACATCAATATCTACATTGCATTCTGACAGTTGATACAGATGATCACTTCACATGCATGTACCAACTCAGATCAGCAACCATACATGAATTGACAAAAGGTGGTTGTGGACATACATATATACAAACAATGTGTTGTGTAAAAACTGCTCAGATTACATCTAGCAGTGTCCAGATGTATTTGAACACAGAGATATCACTTGATATACTCGTTGTATACATCCAAATATATCTTAGGATCTGACACAACTGTGAATTCATTTACAGTTTATTTATCTTAAATATCACCAGAGAGTGCATTTGCCTCCATGGGTTTCAATCAGTAAAACCCAGAAATGTGATCAACCTCAGATGTTGATATGCAGAATAATTCACTTTTATGCCATGAAATTTGTCATGTGCAAAGGTGAAGTGATTTGCAGTGCTTCTGTACTTTGCAGTCCACACACACACAGAGATATGTATATATATATATATATATACATATAGCCAAAAACGGCCAAAATAGGTAAAATCCGTTTGCGATAGATTTGAAAATTGAAAATCGGACCCTATTTTATTTGATAATATGATTTTATACCTATTGAGGTATGAGAAAATCATAATGACACATGTCATATCTCGTGTAACACCCTAGATATTAGGTGTATAATATATAGGGGTAAACATATTGGCTGTAACACTAAATCGGTCAAAATGCTGTACGTGTAATCTTTTGCAAATTCGGGATTGATTTTTTTTGCTATAATGGATATTTATCTATCAAATAACAATCCCTGAAAGACATAACACGTGTAACACCCTGTAACACCCTAATATTTGAATGTGTGTGTGAGGGGTATAACGTACCCTCTGAAAATCACCTAACATTCACTTAGGTATTGAATGCAGTTTTGCTTAAAAATCTTGGCAAAATCGTTATACTGCTTATTTTTTACCTGTATTAGGGTTACTGATATCAAGTAACACCCTAAACACTGTATTGGGTAATAGGGCCACTGTAACCACACATGCCCTAAAATGCCGCCATTATTTGGAAAAACTTCGTTTTTTTGGCATTATTATATCATGCTAAATCATCGTAGACATGATAAAACTGTAGGGCAACAACCCAAAAACTGCAGGGCTACAACCCAAGGACTGTAGGGCTGCAACCCTAAAACTGTATGAGCTGCTTTCTATAAGGACTGCAAGCTATAAGCTATAAGCTATAAAGTATATAAACAACTGACTGCCTATGTATTCACACTTCCTTTAGGGGGGAAGAAGGTGGATAGGATTCACACATATCCATTTCATATTCCGATCTGGTGATTTCTGATGGATTGCTTTTGATAAAATCACTGCATCCACAAATAACGTTGAAATCTGTACAACGTTGAATCCACCATCACTAATAAAGTGTAAACTCGGATGGGAAACTATATTCCAATGACTATAAGTTGACTCTTGCTCAGCATTTACATTCTCGAGTAAGTTTGGAATGCTGAACTATATACATAACATATAACCTGATACCATGCTTAATTGCATTTCCTGGATCAGAAGATGATAGTTATATAATGTATATATATATATCCCACCTGATGCACTTTGGCACTATAGCCGTACATAAGAGTGGGAAGGACAAGTGCATCGCTGTAAGACTGGTTGATATAGTCCCAGTATTGAAGGCAGAATTTGGCACCCGAATAACAGCTGATAACTGTTGGTGACCACCATGCAAAACCTTCCAAGCGTAACTCTTTTGTCCTGAGATGCAAGTGAATTGTTCATAAATGTTGACATCACATAAAAGCATTCTGATAAAAACCCTATATATCCATGTGAGTTGTCATTGCTACAAATGACATGGGTTTTGAATCGTCGAATGAGTATAACTCCAATGAATTCATTAGTACAGAATAGCTGTAGAGATTATTCCTCCGGCTGGATTGCAATCATTCACAATCCCTGTACATTCCGGTGACAAAATATTGCACTGGACTGATCACCACATTGGTATAATCTGTGATATATAAGTCACCAGAGAAAGCATTGCAATCAGCACAATGCTGTCTAGACTCACAAAGATGAGTAACAGATATTATCAGATGTAATAAACAGAGGCACAATGTGACCTACGCTAAAATCGCGTATGCTCGGGCACTGTATTGTGACCTGCGCTAAGATCGTGTATGCATGGACACACCATGACTCGTGCCAATGACGTGGACATATATTTTTTTTGCCACGACATCACATCTGAAATCAATGAATCACTCAGAGAGAAGGTGTTGACATCAGTATACCACCATTATATATATAGTCATGAGGATTTTAAAGAAGACATAGTCTCTCCGATATTGACAAACATGGTACATATATATATATCCATGCTCTCTGATCATATATTGATATCCCACAGCATACGATGATGGTAATAGCAAGCCACTTCGCCGCTGGAGGGTAGTGTTGTATATACACAGCACATGCTTGGGTACTATATGACCCACGCTAATGACGTGGATTCGGGCTGCATCCCAATAACTGCAATGCACCTTCGGTGCAAGGGGCTGCAACCCGAGAACTGCTATCCAGCTTCATAGAAAGCTTCCACGTCATCACAAAGAGGTCGGACCTCTGTTGTATTTGAACGGCGCTTGACAACCGCCTAGCAATACACTTCCTTGAGGGGGGAAGATGATAAGCTAGAAATACAACTAAAAACCAAATAAATAATAAATAATAAAGACAAATAATAAAATAAAACAAGTAAGTTGCATCATTGTTTTTGTTGTGGTAAGCCTGACTATATACAGTCAAACCATGCAAAACTCCATGAAAGTTGACACATACATCAGCCATGACATTCATATGAGCTTGATTTTGAAGACCTAGACATTGTATACATCTGGTCTAGCATGTATCCAGACTAGAAATGTATACTGACACGGTGCAAGCAATATAGCCTCTGCCACCGATGATCATTGGAAAGGGCAACCATTCTTGATACTTCATACATATCATCTGATTGGATCATTAAAGGTGTCAAGATTACTCAATGCAATATGCAGGCCATGGCCTGAGTACAACACCTAGAAAGGTCAAAGCCACTGAGCTGACCAATGCAGCATAAATGCTAGCTGTCTTGAAGGCTATACAATAAGCCTATTGCCCTTATGTCTTGATATGTATCCGTGTATTGGCATCTCTTTGAGGTAATTATGCCTACTGAATGAGCCATACCAACCATCTTGTCTTCATTGATCATTACATATCTGATCATATCGCCATTGAGCAATGCCTATTCTGTGAGATTATATATCACGAGGCATTTCATTAGTGCACAATAAACAATTGAAGTGCAACAAAGATCATCAGCTCTACACCATACCAAAAGGTTGAGTTGTTGTCAATTGAATTTTTTAGACACCATTTCTCAGAGGTCTATTCATCATAAAGGACAGAGTCTGTGCAATCATGGCTATTCAGCCTCAGACATAGCTGCATAGCTATATAGCTTATGACCCAGCCGTTGTTGAGCAGCCTCCACGCTATATGGCTGGAAAAATGGCAAGTAATCTCTTCGGTCATTCTTGGGCATAGAGCAATCTAGCACAGCCAATCCAGGATGTTTATCCCAAAATTCTCTACGAATTATTCATATCTTCTATGTGTCATATGAAACAACCAATATACCATCCTATGATGAAAGTCATCTCCTTCAGTGGTGATTTTGCATAGTGACTTTCTTGCTGTTTATTTTCTTCTCATGCTGCAGGTCTGCTGCATCTCTGTGTGATTCGTCCTAGATGAAAGAACAAGACATGTTGACGCCAGTTTTGCTTTTGGATGAAGAAAGCTCAGAAGAAGAAGTTACCAGCAAGTTTCGTAGCCGGTACAACGTTCCGGATGTAAAAGTAGCAAAGAGGCGCTTGCAGAATAAGAAAAACGCTGAGCGCGATGCCAAAAGACGTAAGAAACAATGTCCAGAGTGGATGTTGGACAGTCAATGGTAGCTTTAGCTAGAAAAGTACATTAAATTCAAATTCTGAACATTTAAGTGGACTTGAATGCACTCAAATTTGCACTGAGTTGCAATTGTCCAAAGTTTTCACTCTGACATCACTACTTATTTGTGGAATAGCATACAATGGTATAAACCATCCACATATAGATTGACACCATATTTGTAATTTCATATCATTTTGGCACATAAGACAAGCATGCTTCATTGAGGAATAAAGACTCTTTGAAAGCTCATTCGGGAATGTATAGAAATTTGTTGCCTCATCCATTAGGCCACGAAGTCTTGGAAAACCCGCAATCTGCATACGGTCTCCAAGCACAGTTCATCCTCATTCTGGAAAGTGACAGAAATTTTATAGTCATAAAACAAGTCACAATTCTATCGGATTGAAATGACACATTCACCATTCATACTTCTTTATCATAATAAGTCTCTGAATAGTGTTTGCCCAAAAATAACATGGGCACCATTGAGATAAGTGATCATGTGCTGAAGAATATACACATATCACTAGGCAATGCCATGTTCTATTCATAATAAAATGACATGTCAGCCATCCATCAACTACGAAAATACAACTCGTAGTAAGTTGTTGTCATTACGGACACTTCTTGATTGACTCTCCATTAGCTTCGATACCAAAGTTAACTTCGGTAACTCTCCATCACTGATTTCTTTGTTCATCATGACAATCATTTTCCAGAACATTGTCTAAGTTGGGCACACTATAGTGACCCTGAATTGACAAATGTATGTAAGCTGCAATCCAACAACTGCATTTGACATCATCTGGCATTAGCCACATTCAAAAACGTCAGGCATATTGCCAATATGACGTAGAGAGAATCAATGTTCAGATTGACATTGTTACCTCTAAAGCATTCGATGAGTAATCTCAGTCTGATTCGCATAACATAATGATTGAATAACATCCTCCATCACCATCTGATTGGTTTGATACATCTCTTTTTGCGAGGGGGAGGAAGAGTATAGATTCATTCATTTTCATACAGCCGCCACACCTTACATCATTGTGATTTTGTTTGGATGTGATTTTGCTTGGAAAACTAAAGATCTTATCAAAAGTTCCAGCATCTGTGTATAGCAGCCATAAAATTGATGATACGGTACATCATGCCGATTGAAACATCAAATGAAGTCTTATTTGACTTATTGACTCATAAAGTTCATTATGAAGAAATCATAAATGCACATTTCTCCGGCTCTATCATATTGTAGGGGCACTGACATAGGAGAACAATGGTTTTTCAAATGTGAATAAGCTATATTGTAAGCTTAAGACCATCACTTTGACGTCAACAGCCTGAGATGCTGATTGTCGAAATTCAAGAGTTGAAGGATTCATTGAATCAACCTTGATACATGTGTTTTGATTCATAAATTGTTGATCCATGATTTCTAAATCTAGAGAAGCTGGCACACAAGTTGTTGCCAATGTCTTCAGGAAAGCATTTGAGCAAAGAATTGCCAGTTGTGCCATTAGGCATCGAATTCCATGAACAGCAAAGCCGAGTGAGTAAATCCGCCACTCTAGCTATTTGCCCGCCATTCCTTCCAAGTTCATGACAAGAGACAATTCATCAAAGTCAGCACCAATGCATAAGTCACATGCATGGTTGCACAGTTTGTATCCGGATGCCATTCCATCAAGGTTAAGCATCTTGACAGTAACTCTGGCCAACCAAAAGCCTTCCTGTCTTCGGATATCTTGAGCATTCTCATTTCCAGTTCCATTATGGACTAGGAAGCATCATGACTGTGCCTCGCCAGGACACTAATCCTCAAAGCCGCACACTTGAGGCGAGCCTTATGAGACAGTGACCTTTGGCTTGTGGGGCGTCAACCCCTTATCAAATCCTGAACACTTGTTAACACCTGGATAAATTTAACATGATGCAACTTAAGTGGGATTATAAGTTCCACATAATCATATTGTCTACGTATACTGAAGGCATAACTGCCGCATATGATCACAATAGGTCGCAGCTTCTATAACATTGTGGCTTCTGAGTCAAAAGCTGATAGCCAATGACTTTTGCCAATAAATGCCGACCTAAAAATAATCAGGCCGTGGAAACATGTACCCAAGAGGTTTTCATCCATCGGTCGTATAAATATATCAGGGCTGCATCCCAAGAATTGCAGGGCTGCATCCCAAGAACTGCGATGCATCTTCGGTGCAATGGGCTGCAACCCGAGAACTGCAGGGTTATATCCCTAACATTTTTTACCCTGCATCAAATTGATATGACAGGAGCAGGAATTGATCCTTCCTTGCTAAGGTGTAGTGAGCCTTGTATAAAAATAATCATACCCTTACACAGATACGCATATGCGGGTACCAATATCTGTGAAAAAACTGCTAAATGCTACCTTTGCCAAAACCGTGGTTTGTCATCGGATTCTTGGCCAGTCATCCGAAGCTACCGGAGATAATGACTGAGGTAGAAGGAGTTGTGATCCTAAGTTGTGCTTGACAAACATAACTAAATAAATTTCACATTAGTACGTGGCGAATCCATTCTCACTCATCGCGATAGATGTTCGTCAAAGCGTGCGTACTGGACAAAAATATTGAGGAGTTAAGCAGACCGGTAAAGGATTATAAGTCCAATTCCGTTAAGCAGGGCCGCTCCGTTTGCATTAAAACAAGCCCCTTTGTTCGTTTATTATCGAAATCGGGCTCCCCATCACCGCCTAGGATCCTCCAAAGTAGCTTAAGGAGGGGAGGAAGAGTTGGGTGCACTATATCAGGCCGAGAATCGTTCGAATATAATTCGTTATAATCGTGGGATCATCGATCGCGCAAAGGCGACGACGGCTAGCGCAAATAATCCGTAACGTAGACTTCGGATGCTTTGAATCGTCTAGCACATACATGATAACGTGTGGATCAATCAGTAATCCAGCGTAGGATTGTATCGCGAAAACGCTCTTCATTGAACCTTGGAACGTCACTCAACGATACGATTTCCGGAAAGGTGGGCTGCATCCTAAGGACTGTATGGCTAAATGCCTAAGGTGAGGGACTAAAGTGGACTCAGTTCCCCCCAATAACCTAAAAACACCATGAGGGACGCCTCAAATCGGTGTAAGAAGACTGGTACCAGCAAGAAGCGACAACAACAAAGACATCAAAGACATATACAAAGGTATGCCCGTTGTGAGGTCACAACTCTCTTAAGAGGGGAGATCTGTCAGGGTTATGACCGATGACATATGTGTCATACATGTCATACGTGTCATACCTGTCATACATGTCATACCATGTCATGTCATGTCATATATTATTATGACAGTCGACAGTATGGTCGATCATGACTGTACAGGTCGAGTCGCGTCATACATTTATGACAGTCGTCGGTACGGTCGACGATGACTGTACATGTCGCCAGATGATTATGTCATATCATCAGGCATCCCTGTCATCGAGAGTTCGTATGATTGAACTCGAAGATGGCAAAGTAAAGATACATCTTGGAAACAAACCAAGAACCATCTTTAGCTTTCAGCATGCGCAGAACTCGCATGTGCAACATGAACGAACTAGTCGTTACTACCATGCTGGTCGTTCAACCTACGTCTCGGGTTCACAACCCAATGGCGGTACCATCTAAGATGATGGGTGACGTAGGTATAAAAGTGAGGAAGCGTTGTGCTTCAGCAGATCTTCTTAGAGAGACTGCACTCACAAACCCGCTCATACGTTCACCTGCATTGCTGTCCAACTTTGCAGAGTTTTATTGTATATTGATAATATATCCACGGCGCTTGTATCTACAGCCGTAAGAGTGTGCCTCTATGGGGCGCGCTCTTTCACATTTTCGGAGTTCGGATTTTTCGGCAGTTTCCTCAGCGGATTCTTCACCAATTTCTCTGCAGATTATTGTTTCAGAGACTGGCACACCGGTTGGTGGTGTCCAGGGCGTTGAGCTTGCAGCCGTAGATTCCGAGAATTCTAGACCTTCACTTTGTGAGAAAGGCGTTGGCAATGGCGATGCAGTTTTGGGCGTCCGATCAATTTCTACTCAAGTTTCCACCACTAGACCCTTGCCTAGTGCCACTAGGGCAAGCGAGATGGTGCCACAGGCCCCTCCTGTGGTAACCGAAGTTCATTACATTCATGCACCTCCAGTTGCAGCTTCCTATATGGGCTCTGGGCGGCGAGATTATGAAGTGTATTTGAGTAGTGAGGATGAGGATGAATCGGAGTACCCACTTGGGTATTTCGATGATTCCAGCGACAGTTGTGAGGAGGCAGAGGAGCGAGATGGCCACTTGGCCGCTCCGCATTTTTCGTCCGAACGATTGGAACGGGATTCCGAGCTGGACACAGGTTTTCAGCAGGATTCTTATGGCGGAAGTTTCGAGGCCCCACTTGGGGAAGAGTTTTTACCGCACGACGAGTTTAATGTTGGCGCAGTTTCTTTTGAGAATGAGTCTGCAATGAGCGACGAGAATGTATACACCGCAGAGGAGTGGGCTGCCTGGGAGGCAGGAGCCCACGATTCCGATGGAACTGGTGGTGCAGGATTTTATGATGAAGATTCTTATTATGAGGATGATGCTAGTTACGATTCTAGTGATGGCTACTATTAGTTTCTCTAAACAGACAGGCGGTGTTCCTTTTGGCATTTCTCCACCACTTGCTGTAGTTTTGGGCAGAGGATGTTGTTGAAATTCCCACCACTAGCGGGCAGCTTTACCGATTGAGACGAACATTTTTTATGGCAAGAGACCTTACAGTTCGCAGAGATATCAAAGCTAAACCGACAGGCGGAATTCTTTTAGCATTCTCCATCACATGCAGACAGGCGAGATTTGTGGGAACACCCACCACTAGCTGGCAGAGCATTAATCTTAGCAGACCGAATGGTCCTAGCAATTTCCTAGGCTTAGCAGTATTATTTTGCTAGCCTGTACATTCATCTTGCCACCTGTGACTTTGACTAGCTCCCTAGAGTTAACATCTTGACATTTCTTTGTAAACTCTAGTAGCTAGGGTGGTGAGTGTCACTAGCTGGTCCACCTCAGATGAGGTGGTGTGCTGGAATTGACACTACGACTAGTTCGTACAGTCTAGTGCCATTCCTGTATGTCATCTTCGGTGGTCAGCCTGTGTCACTCATCTCGGGTATATATCGTTTGTATATCCGAGTTTAGTGATCCGTTGTTTCACCGTCGGCAGCGGGTCCTCACTGCCTGAGCTGCTGTTTCCAGCAGAAAGTCCCGTACTTGTGTGGATAAACTGTATAAGATAAATAAACCCTAAGCTAGATATACCCGGAACGGTCTCGGACGGTCTCGGAGTCTAGCCTACCTGTGACACCGCGTGTGTCACAGTACGAACCTACAGATCAGTCAGCAGTCCAGTGTTGGTCCTAGGGATCTGTCATAGGGGCCTGCCCGGGACTCCCAGTCAGGGCTGCCTATACAGATTTCAGCAGTAACCTTAATTTCCGATTCCTAGCCTTGACAGTAAATATGCCAATTGGTGATTGCTTCGAATGTCTTCAAATGTCCCAACTATTTATCTTGCTTGTTATTGTTAATGTGCCCTTAAATTTGAGATTACAACTATACTATTCCTTTGTTTGGTACTTTGCTTTAATTAAACACATTACATTCCAATTATGCTTCCAAATTATATTCACCCTGACCTTTAGATTAACAGTGTCAATATGGTTGGACAACATAGCAATATCTAGTTCCGTAAGTATCCCAAATAATACCCTTGTGTTCATTGCCGATGCCACTTGCTTTTCTAAACATTTGTTATTCAATACTTCACAACATTCCTTTTGCACCTCCGCGTTCACTCACAATTTGATGGTAACAATGCAAAATTTAGAATTGAGGAATTTGGATTTTTCCCCACCTGTACGTTCACGTACCCCCTATAAATTTTTAAAGGTTCATTTCGCCGAAAACCAGCTATTCCAAAACGAACACTGCTTTGTGTCACGCTTTTCGAGCGTGACGCTTTTCGAATGTCACGCTTTTCGAATGTCACGCTTTTCGAATGTCACGCTTTTCGAGCGTACGCGTTACACCCACTCAATTTAACCCCTGTTACGCACTTTAGCGTCGTAGATGAAAACTGCGAAACGATTCGTGTGTCGTGGATAAGTATGTGTCGCACGCGGCAGTATATAATTTGATATTTAGAATATTCAATACAAAGCCTCTTTATATTTAATTGGTCAATATAATTATAATATATATATTTTTAATTTTATTGGAATTGCACAGTGTCACGACTGTTGATTATAAATATAACTTAGCTGTATAACTTAACACTGTAGTATTATTTTTAATATGACTTATTTAATTTTAAAAAGGGACGAAGACTTAATTGACGGTATAAATATTTGGATGTGGTCGACTGGACATTGACACATAAGGCGTTAGACGTATGACATGACATGAGACGCAGTCTGTCAAGCGAAAGCTTCGAGAATGAAAGTTGATGACAATGAAATGAACGTCAGCTGTACAAGTACTGTATGGGCTGGCCGAGCCCGTATCGCGATGAAAATCAAAGGCTTGCTTCCATTTTTGGGGGGTTGTGGGGGACTCCCCCAGCGGGGTGGCCGTGACCCGTAGGGGAATCGACCATGAACGTCAGCTGTATGGGCTGGCCGAACTCCGATGGAAAGCAAGCTGCTTCTCACATTTTTTTGGGGGGGGGTGTGTGGGGGAAAACCTCCCCTCCCCCCCACAGGGGTGGCCGTGACCCGTAGGGGAATCGACGGCTTATTATTTATTAAATTTTATTCTTTGACGCTTTGACGCTTTTAGCTTTGACGCTTTTCGACTGTCACGCTTTTTGCGCTCACGCTCTTTTTAATTATGACAGTAACACGACATGACATGACACGACAGTAAAGCGGGAGTTTGTCACATCTTTGAAAAATCTGGTTTTTTATGTCAAACTTTTGTGTATAAATGTTTTGGGGGAAATCATAATCATTAGGTTGTCGCCCCTTTGCTGTCATTGGTAGACGCTGTCATCGTGTAGACGCTTCTTGATCGTTGTCATCATGCATGG
>LGRX02013935.1:0-26920 GCA_001247695.2 Cymbomonas tetramitiformis
TTGCGCTAATATTCTGATAAATCGATTTATCAGAATATTAGTATCAATCAATAACTTTTTTTTGAATATCAGAATATTGACTATTGATTGATATATGAAGTCGAAAAATCAGAATCGATCAATACCATGCCTAAATAAATCGGTATCAATTGATCGTTGGCGTTGATTAATCACAATCGATCGATTGCTACATTGAAATCGCAGTATCGATATCAGAATTGGGTATTGATAATCGATCTCCCATGACACCTAAAAACGAATTGTATTGGGTCAATCCGGATCAGCATTGGATCGATCGCCGTTGTAGGCTGACCGTGTGCAGTACATCTTTTATAAGGGGGCAGGGCTCCAGGCCTAGCTCTACTCAAACTCCAAATCGATCATGGGTATCGATGCCTGACCTCCTAAATCTTGCGAATATGTAATGTGACTTGCTACATACATAGCAGACTTGTATTTCTGCCAAGCGGGAAAGATATATTGGCCGTACCCTGGAAACAAATGCATTGTAAACGTATTTGCTCTTCTTTGAACAAAAGTTTGAACTAGTATTTGTGGGAGTGTGTTCGCCTTGTACGTAGGCGAGCTCACAGCCAAGCAGGTGGAGGCATGGGTAAAGAACATCTATGAGAAGGACTGGAAGGTTGCACCCTCCAAGGATGCCACGGATGAGCCTAGTGCCAAGAGACCGAAAGGGATTGAGAAGGTCTCCCCGGTGGTATCTTTTTTCGGTGACTCTGACGATGAGGATGAACATCCTACGCCTGCTGCAAGTGCGGCGGGAGGTGCAGATGAGGGTGTAGATGAGTGGCTTGCATATATGGCGCTACATGAGGCGAAAAACGATGTCGATGTGCTTAAGTGGTGGAAGAAAAACGAGTCTGAGCTTCCCGCGCTTTCTAGGATGGCGAGACAATTCTTGGGTGTTCCGGCCTCCACTGCAGGTGTGGAGCGAGCGTTCTCTGCTGTCACATTCATGCACTCAGATTTGAGAAAGAATTTAAGTGAGGGGACAATCCAACACTCCCTTATGGCTGCAATGAATTAGATATGTGAGAGAACTCTAGCTTGTCGTCGGGTGCCATAGATAAAGTGTGGCCTCCTGGTCTGCCTGTGTAATTTTGTATTGATATTATTGATAGTATTGATAATCAGCAACTTTAACAGTGATATCAGTATTGATTGATAGCATAGTGTACTTAATCAAAATTGATTGATAGGGCCTTGGTAAAAATCAAAATTGATTGATTAGAATAGGTAATAAATCAGAATTGATTGATAGAGCAACCGGAAAATCAGAATTGATCAATAGTACTTGGCAATATATCAGAATTGATCGATAACCTCTAGACCAACCGATACCGTACCTTGGAGTACGGTGGCGGTGAGTAAGGCGGTCTGCCCCCAATTCCAAGCTCCCCACCCTGCCCCTTGAGGTGCCACCCCAAATAATCATTTTGGCAATCGTCTAGCATCTTGGGACGCTTTACATGCCGCATGAATCGCAACGCTTCGCCAGCTACTGCCACTTCGCTCCCCTCAACCCCACTTGGTGCTTAAACGCGTCGCGTGAGTCGTTACCCCTCGGATGCGGCCCCCAATTCCAAGCTCCCCACCCTTGAGGTGCCACCCCAAATAATCATTTTGGCAATCATCTAGCATCTTGGGACGCTTTACACGCCGCATGAATCATGACGCTTCGCCCATTCTGACCACTTCACTCCCTCAACCCCCGCGCCCCCACCCCCTTGCTCCACACAACCACTGCCTGCATCAATCTACACCGCGATTTTGCACCAAAATTAGGGCGTCACAGGGCAAGCCCCTTCTCCCAAATTCGCTACACACCTCCCACCTTATGTCCTTCGAAAGTTGACACCTGCCCATGCGGATGGCCATCTACGTCGCGCTAGAGCCCGCCACAAGCAGTGAAACCAGTGGTACCGAAATTCCCATACAGTAGGGGCCTGGGGGCTAACCGTCATAGAGATAACATGCGAAAATAACAGGATCGACCTGCTTTTTTCCCTTGTACAAGATACGATGTGGAGACCGCCTTTCCCCGGGGCATCTATGACGTGGCCCACTCAGCGGGCTGTATTTGAAATAACAGGAACGGGAACAGCATTGGGATCAGGTTTCAAAAGGGCTCGACTTCCGAACTTCTGCTTCTTCCTTATATATATAATATATATATATGTAATATATATATAATTTATTTACAGTGTCATATTAATATATTTCATACATTATCTTTGTGCCTTATGTGTTGCGTTGCGGATGCGGTGTCACTCTTGCGGTTGCTTTCGTTTGACATGACAATGCCATGTGTACCCAACGATGCTGACGTCATCTCAGCGCAACAGTGTGGACATTTCGATTTGTAAAGGTGCGGTGTGAAGGGCTGTGAACGTGTGAGCAAGATTGAACGCTATTTGTCCAGCAGCGACTCATGATGACACGTGATACCTTACTCATTTTTTATTAATTTGTTTATTTAATCGTAATTTGTTTACGTAATCTAGAGTCTCGACATCGACAGTCACGCACGACTCACGAGCAAAGGGAAAGGGTGTAAACTAATACTGTAGATACTGTAGTTCGTCACGAGCTGTGGATCGGATGTCGCTGTCTGAGTTGGAATCCAACCAACGCAACGCAAGAACGCAAACCTGACGGAAGGTCTGGTTCGTGTGGAAAAAGTCTAAAGTGCCTCTAGAACACCAAAGTCTATGTAGTGCTAGTTTACAATATATTCTATAACTCGTAGTTTTAAGTTACCCTGACCTATTATTGCGGCAAATACCGCGAACCGAGCGTGGGCGCTTTTTGAGCTGCCGTTGCTCCTCTACGGAAATTCTTGCTCCGAATCCTCCTTTCAACCCTGATAGCCTTTCTGGTGACGTCTGTGAGTACTCAAAATATTCTCACCGCACAGCCTGAAAGCGATTTTTGCTATCAGGTGTGTTCCAGCTCTACTTCCAGATGGTTCATAGTTGAGTATACTGTGTGCTTTCGAGAGGGTTCGAGAGGTCTGTTTAGGATCGCGAGTCTTAAATTTCCGGTTTTAACCTGCACTGGATAACTCTTTCTTGTTCACAAAGAGAGTCATCCCTCTAGCGACAACTCTATTTGTCGCGGTCCTCGATTTTCCGGCAACCGAATCGAACACGCCTACAGACTGACTATAGTTGGCGCAAGGATAAAAAACACGTAGAGTCATGGATGGATTGGAAAAGAACAATGTTTAATAGCACCGTATGCACTTAGCGGCGACTCGACTTGATTTTCCAGCGTGTAGAACAATGATTCATCATTCCTTTCTCGTTCGCCCAACGCAGGTTCGCAACATAAACATAGCTGGTTACGCTTGCAGCAGCAAAGATCGCATAGCCTTCTCTTTTAAAGCCTTCTAGAACTGCTGATGCCTTTTTTCGATCTGCTTTGCGGTGCCGTTCTCTGTCTGGTCATTGGATTTATCCTCGGACATGTGCAGGGCGGAGGTGGGTCCCTTGTCGCTTGCTGCTCGTCGTCTTCAACCCCGCTAACTAGCTGTCACGCAGACATTGTAGATTTTGTGAATATTATGTGCACAATTCTGAACAGAGTTCTTTCTTGGTCCGTTTTGCATATTTCAGTTCTCAATTTGAGCAGTTTTGCGTTCAGTTCGAGGGGTTTGCTAGGTTGGTATCTTCATACCCGCAGCTTGCTGGATAGCGGGCTGGGAGTACGTCGGAATCCCATGCGTTCAAGTTTTGAAAAGACTTATACAGGGAAGTATGTTGATTTTGCAGAGAAGGTCAAGAAGGGCTTGAGAACGACTGTAGAAAAGCTGGTGACCGATCTAGACGAGTCTCTGAGTGCTAAAAGGAAGTTGGAGGAAGATATCTTGGGTTACCAGAGTACACTTAAGGCTGTCGAGAAGCAGGTATCTTTTTGTGCTATGATCTGCCCAAACCCTATCTAGCAATGTCCAAACTCATAAAACATCACTCCCCACTGGAGGTAGTTTTCAGCACCTCCTCACGTCGTGCAGCTCTTCGTTGCTTCCACATGCTCTAGTACAACATCCTACCCAGTCAACTTGTGCTTGAAGTCTTCGGTGCTGGAAAACCTTTTCAACCTTACTCCCTGCACGTGAACCGCTAGGGTACGGTGTTGCGGTGGTTTAGTCACACCCACGGCTTTCTTGGAGTGTGCATCCATCAACTGCAGCGATGGGGTGTTTGCTGCAGGTCTCGCACCTTAAAACTGGAAAACTTAAAATGAAGACCGCAGACAAAGACGGCAGTGCAAAGTTTTGGAAACGAATTTGTCTCGGGTCAGGAATAGACTAGAGCACCGCGCGGTTTGTGTCCCGTGCATACCCACTCAGTACTTCCCTCAAGTGCAAATACACCTTGACCAGCCAAGGCGCCTTTCACAACACCACAGAATGGTCAGAATGTATTCACTCCAGTTGACTGAGTGTGTCTTTAGCAAGTTGGAGGTTCTTTTTTACGTTTATGTTTTAATGTTACATCTATTTGCAGCTTGTGCTTTTCTATGAGATGAACATAGTTACTTGTAAGTATTTAGGAAATACTATTTGCTATATGAAACACAACACGTTGGTCGCTTTGATGATCACAGGGAACAAAATGTCAGAGTTTGTTATTAATCAACGGTATGCTTCTCATACCGGATCTGACATCCCTTTACGCGTGTAGCGTATCTAAAATAAATCAAATCTTAAAAAACATTTGCACCTGCACAAAAATGTCGAAACAATTTATTGGCGGTCTGAGGCTAAAGGCTGCAAATTTTTAGATGCCTTATGGCGATTCTTTCCAGGGATCTTGTGCAAGCGCAGTACCACGACGTGAATAATTATTGTGCATGCGAATATCTGTACAATGTGTGAGTGACAAAGCAAGACTATTGTGTAGCATTTCCAAGTATCACTGCTATTAGGAGTGTCCAGAATTTATCGGTCAAAAATATTCAAGGAACCTGCGTGTATCTGCATATGAACCTTCGGCGTAATTGTACCTTACGTATGCGAAAAGTCCAACTAGTTATCAAGGATTCAAGGTATCTCCAAGGTTTTGGGGTGGGGGAATCGGATAACCCGTCTACTCCGGCCAATGGTTTGCACGCACAGTCAGTTTTTCATTGATGCTGCATCCGACACGCAATTAGTACATCGAAATCTGTACAATGCAACTTGAACGATGCCGCACGTCGTGCACGTTGATTATCCTCAAGACTGCAGCGAATCTAATCTGCACAGCATGAGAACGTGCATACGGTATCCTAACATGCAGAGTCAATTGTCCTCGTAGTAACGATCTCCATTGCTAGGAGATTCGATCGCTACTACAATAGGCAGAGCTGCTATTTGCACTTGCACAAACCATGTCTGCTAGATTTAACACGCATATTGCTTACAGTCCAAAATATATATTCGGGTTTCATGACATCTACAGAACAAGCAGAGTCAACACACGTAATGGATCATCCAATTGTTGATCTCCGGCAGTTTACTCCCTCACGCATGTAAACAACCATCAGATCGAACAACTACTCGATCTGCAAAATGTATGCCGCGCTACTTCAGTCAGATCTCCTTTCAAAGGCTTCATGATATCGTTTTCGAGTGGTGTGCGTGGTGGCACATTCTTTAGTCAGCATCCGGTCCCAATAAACGTACGCTCTTGCCTCACAATTGTATAAATATAACCCCACGCGAAAATGGCGCTACCCGAATGAGAATATACACTTCGGATTGGAGGTGTGTGTTAGTTGAAAGAAATATCTCGACGCCCGCCACATAACCAAAGACTAACCGCATACCTAACAATAACGGTCAAGGTTGACGGAGAACGGTCAAGTAGAGGATCGCGGTAATAATGAACCCCGCTGTACCGGAAATTGCAGACATACATGCTGGTTTCGTCGAAGCTCTTTGCCGTCGAATGAGAGGATGCGCGGTCAATTGCACTGATGAATATGTTGTTCGCGGAGATCGTTTCCACAACCAGTCAAATATCACCAGCACGCAATTATTCCAATCAGCATTTTCACCCATCGGCGCCACCATGAGCAGTCCATGCACCTCCATGTGATGAGTTGGAGTTGGGTGCTAGTTTCAAAATTGACCATAATGCGAACGAGGGGCTCGCACGAATGTTAGGTAGCAAACAGATGAGTCCTGAGAAAACCTTTCATTAACAGATATAAACGTTAACCACGCAAATCAAACTATTTTTGCAGATGAGGCGCATATGTGTGAAAGCGCTTAGAATGTCGTTTTCATCGAAGCGAGGAAGAATGCGAATATTTGAACGGTAGTGTCAGTTACAGCAGCGTTGGTGTACGTGAAGAAGGTGAAGGTGAATGCCGTGTCCCTCAAAGCAAGCTGCGACGAACACCATACAGTAAAGTCAACGTCGGGCACGAGCACCTGCAACGAATGCCCGTCCAGGACGACAACCAAGGTGACGTTTAGCTCCACAGTAAAAATAATCAGCACGAATTCTGAATGAAGTTTTCAAACCTTGGCGCGGCGAATCTTCCAGCATTGACCACAAATGTTCACAAGGGAGCTCGATTAAATTGAGGGTGTCCTGGATTGTTTTACATGTTAGCTTGTGAACAAGTAGGCGAAGAAGTAGGTCGTTTGCATGCAGCGGCGGTTAATGCATTCGCGGCGGAACAATACAAATAAACATCACGAAGGCGAATGCGGGTATACTTTCGGTTGAAGGGAACCATACCACCTAGCTTGTTGTAAGATATCTCACCTACAGGAACCACACGCGTATACACTTTCCGACGAATTGGAGCACACATTTTGAAAATGCATTTTCCATGCACGCACAGTCGCCGAGCTCTACGCGACTATACATCGGTTGCCACATATACAAAACACCATTGTCTACCCAATCGATCAAACTACGCCGATAGTCAAAGAGAAGACAGCTTATCGTACAAATCATTTATACCAAGGATTGACCGGACCCGGTCCTCCGATAGACTGATCTTATGTGAGTTTGCCTTTTTGGTGTGACTCGGTTCGTGCTCATCGCAAATTATGGGCTGGCTGTTTGTTTACCGTTACAGGATTTTACGGTAACGTATAGCAACTCATCTGACGAAATTCGATGCTTCGTGCTGCCGTTCAGCATGGTATGATTTTTTTGCTGCAAATTAAAAGCGTGCCTGGGGCAATCCTTGAGCAATCCCGATAGGCTGCTCTACCATTGAAACAAATCGTATCCAAGAATGCAGGTATCTCATGACGAAGGTATGAAACGCTACCTGGACTATTTTCATGATGCCTAACGAGCCTAGGATGCTATCTAGTACCCGCCATACGTACTACGTGCTTGCTTAACTTTGTCCCACGCCGTAAAGCGGTGTACCTGAAAGACTCCATCGTATCCAATGCCATCTCTCAGTGAGCCAGTCCCAGTTTCAGTCACGTAAAACGATACATGCCACCGAATGACACAGCCCGCCATCGTTCAGAAAAAAAATGACTAGAATACAAAGGCAAACTTTGGCACCCGAGTACATCAGCAAGTTGTCAGCATCTCGCCGGCACACCAGGTCAACAAAGCCATCTGCGCTCTCACATTTGCGCCGCTGGCTCGACCGCTCGGTGCCACCAAGCTAGATACGAAGCGCACCTGGGAACAGATGGCGTCCATGATCTCGGGCTCTCTGGGGTCGCCCACGAGAAGTCCGTGCACCTGCAGAACAGTGCACAGCCTTCATTCAGCATGAATCTCAGTGTCAGTGGCGCTCCGCACAGAGAAATTCCTTTCGTCCTCAGAATCTAACGGTTGGGTCGCCTTCCCTCCGCGTCTTCACCCATATCACCACCACACTCATCACAGATAAGAACACAACTGCCGCAGCTATGAGAGAGCACCTTCAGCCCTAGATCATCCTTGGTGGCGTCTAACTGTTGAATCAACCCAGCGTCTGGATTGGGAATCTCGCCGTCTGTCACCTGATCATCGAGCAAACAAACCCACCTCCTACAATTATGTAAGCATTTGCGGTAAAGCTATACACGGGTTCACGGAAGACACTTAAAAGACTGCATCGTGGAAGGGCCATACACTCTTTCAAGTCATGGTGATGTGATGGTTCGTATCAGCAACAAGCACTGCTGGCTTGATTGGTGTTGGGCATGCAGAGCATAACACGGCATCGCCACTGCTGGCTTGTGTAGGTGCTTGGTGCGCAGAACGAATACTGCTTCGGCAGGGCGGCTGATGCAGTGTGCGCGCTACTTAACACACGGGCCGCATTCAATGCCACATTCGCGCACAGTGCTCTTACGCGCGCAGTGCACTCAGCCGCGCCCAGTAGCATTTTGCCATTAATGGAGGCGGGGCTTAGCCCAATCGGTCAAGCACCTCTGCAGCCGCTGCTAGATGCCCATGCGGTCCATCAAGACCTTGGAGGGGGGGTATACTGAGGGGTGAAATGCAAACTTGGCAGGCCACGGCGATGTTATGCTTCACAGATGTGGTAGAGATGGATGAAGTTATATGGAGGCAAGCCCCTAGTGGTTGATGCCTGAGTTGGTGCGAGACCAGCAGAGGATGCGCGATAAGGAAGCCAGGCAAGGTGGGGTGGCCACCAATAGAACGTCCGCATCGGCCCACGTGGCTTCCTGAAGACGCCGCAGTGCCCGCCACAAAGGCTCGTCTACGTCCGTCCCCCCTGCAGCGCGCGCCCCGAGTCGCCCGCACAGCCCTCCCCCCCCCTGTGGGCACTCGAGCCATCTTGACGATTGGGAGGAAATCTGCATTATGTCCGACCCAATCCATCGCAGCTATGCACTGTCGTGGACGAACAACCCTCAGGGGCACACGCGTATGCAGCCTCAGCAGCCACCATCCTCGTCCGGAAAAGAGATGCCGGAGAATGCCGCAGAGCTGAGCGCGCCCCATAAGCCAGAACGGGAAGCACCAGGGGGAGCACCAGGTGGGGACCCCGCGCCGTCGTTTCGATCCCGAGAGGAGGTGCGCCCGTTCCCTTGGGCCGCAGTGAGGCGGGGCTGCGGCAGCATGGTGCCCCGTGAACCCTCGAGCCACTCACCGTTAAACGAGTTGCTGAGAAACTGAAGAAGCTTGGGTATGCTGTCTTCGTCCGTTCGTAGTTCCATTTCCTGCGTGAGCCGCGCTTGCTCAGCGTCCACGGGCGGAGCCCCGATCGTTGCAGCAGGCGCACGGGCCGCATCGGCCAAGGGGCGCGGGGGGAGCGGCACTACCTCCACGTCGCCGGGTCCGCTGAAGGCGTACAGGTAGCACGGGCGCTTCTCTTTGTGTGCCTGCATGCCACGCTCAGCCCTGCTCAGCCCTCTCCGAGCCGTCGCCAGGCATCGTCGGGCATCATTGGGCTTCTTCCGCCCCCGCTCGACATCTGCGCTCGGCATCTGCGCTCGGCATCTGCGCTTGGCATCCGCGCCCGGTATCTGCGCTCGGCATCTGCACTTGGCATGTGTGCTTGGCATCTGCGCCCGGTATCTGCGCTCGACATCTGCGCTCGGCATCTGCGCTTGGCATTTGGCTTGGCATCTGCGCCCGGTATCTGCGCTCGGCATCTGCGCTCGGCATCTGCGCTCGGTATCTGCGCCCGGTATCTGCGCTCTGCAAAGACCCGGGGCGAGTAAAGGGGCAGCACGCACGGCAGACACACGCCCGCGAGCCTACGGATGCCATCGAGCACAAGCATCGACCAGCACGACGGAGGACCATGTCGGCTCCACCAGGAGCCGATGAACCAGGGGGGGGGCACATGCACCGATAGGGGAGCATGAGAAGCAACGAGGGCGGTCGACGCGGGTTTGGCGGGGAGCGTGCCTGGCGCATGCATTCGAGGGTGAGTGCTTTTGCCACTGTCTCCCGCCCGCCAGACATGCTGCTTGAGGTGTCCAGGCACAGAATGATTGGGCCCCGATTGGCCGAGGGGCGTATCTATGGTACAACCCCCCGTCCCCTCTCCGGTTGTCGGCAGCCCGGGCTTGGCATGCATGCGGGAAAGCTACGTGCCCGGTGCATACGCCGGGCTCGCTGAGGGAGCGCCTCGAGCCACAGATGCTCAGCCGAGACGCGCGCATCCGAGGGTGGAATGCGAGGCGGCGGATGCAAGCGGCGTCCGAGCTGATCCGGGTCTCACCTCTAGGCGGTCAAGCACCTCCGCTGTCTCCTCCTCCCAGCCCGAGCGCTCGTAGCTCAGAAGGGTGCGCTCGGCGTGGCGCGCGAGGAAGAGCAGCTTGCTCGCCCGGGAAGCGCTCGGCACCAGCATGGACATCTCACCAGGAAGCATGCGTGACAGGTCGCCGCTGCGGGTCAGCCCGCGGGTCTCGCTTGGCTCCAGAGGCGAGCGCACAACCCCCATTGGCTTGCGGGCACGGTCTCGCTGGGAACGAGCTCGCTTCAAAGGACCCTGTGGCCGCATCCACGTGTCAGGATTCACCCGCGTCACCCACCCTTTTTGCCGCATGCACGCGTCAGGGCTCAGCCCCGTCACAAACCCACGTGATGTGGCTCGACCATGAGGCTACTTCCGAGCAGCCTCCACTCATCCTGCTGCACACCAACTCCGTGCATTGTTCGCCATTTGTTACGGCCCCCTGTGTGCCTCATCGAGAAGGTGGGGGGGAAATAACGTCCGATCGAAGCCCTGCGGCAGCTGCGGCACCGCCATACAAATGTGGAGGGGGGGCCACGCTACAGATGGGAGGGCAGGGTGAGGGGAGGGGGGTAAATGGGGGATGGCAGGGAGCTCAGGAGGAGCAGAGCGAGGAGAGGGCAGGGCGGAGTAAGGTCAGGGAGTGGAGGAGGTGCAGGGCGAGGGTGGGGGGAAACCTCGGGAAACAGGAAGTATAGGAGGTGGTGGACGCCGGGGGCGCACAGAAGCCAGGTACCTTTCCGGAGCCTCGGCCGAGCTCACGCACAAGTTCCCTCAGCTCCTTCAGGGATTCCAGCTTCTTCCTCAGCTCATCCACCTCCCTCCATCCTGCACACACGGACCCCCCGCCATCTGCCACAGGTGACCCCCCATCGAGACTCCCACGGCCAGAAATTGCTCGAGGATGTTGTAGAAGGGCCTACCGAGGGGCAAGCGTAAAGTTCCCGCAAACCGGGCAAACCTCGGTGCGCATCGGCGTGCGGCTGGCAAGCGCAGCGGCACTCTGTAGATGCGGAGAGGGCGAGGATGGGGGAAGACGGGTTTGGGGGCGGCGCGGCAAGTCACCACTTAAATTCCACACCCCGTTCGTCACATCGAATCCAGCCGGACCGTCCATCAGCCCATCCAGTCCTGCCGGTCAAGCCCCTCCCGGCCATCAGTACTAACTAAGCTCCGGCTAAAATGCACTGCGGGCATATTCTTGCGCGTCTGCCCGGCGCCGCCCGCGGGAGGGAGCCCTGCAGGTGCTAATGCGATAGGCGCGCGGAATCCTCGCGGCCCTCAGCATCCTCTCCAAAACTAATGTGTCAGACGCGCGCGCCCTCGGCAGCATCGTCGTGTGAAACACGCAGAGCGCCTGGGGCCGCGCAGCAGCGTCGTGTGAAACACGCAGAGCGCCTGGGGCCGCGCAGCAGCGTCGTGTGAAACACGCAGAGCGCCTGGGGCCGCGCAGCAGCGTCGTGTGAAACACGCAGAGCGCCTGGGGCCGCGCAGCAGCGTCGTGTGAAACACGCAGAGCGCCTGGGGCCGCGCAGCAGCGTCGTGTGAAACACGCAGAGCGCCTGGGGCCGCGCAGCAGCGTCGTGTGAAACACGCAGAGCGCCTGGGGCCGCGCAGCAGCGTCGTGTCGTGTGAAACACGCAGAGCGCCTGGGGCCGCGCAGCAGCGTCGTGTGAAACACGCAGAGCGCCTGGGGCCGCGCAGCAGCGTCGTGTGAAACACGCAGAGCGCCTGGGGCCGCGCAGCAGCGTCGTGTGAAACGCAGGCGCCTGGGGCGCGCCAGCGTCGTGTGAAACACGCAGAGCGCCTGGGCCTCAGGGGCTGGCATCCCGTGAAGCTTGGCATCCCGTGAAGCTTGGCATCCCGTGAAGCTCGGCATCCCGTGAAGCTTGGCATCCCGTGAAGCTCGGCAACCCGTGAAGCTTGGCATCCCGTGAAGCTCGGCATCCCGTGAAGCTCGGCATCCGCGATTGTGCGATGCAGAGAATGCTTCTCTCGGTGCCTTGGCTCGCACACATGTTTGATGCCATCGAGGAGGAGGTCCAGGTTCCATGTGAGGAGAATTACCAGAGAAGGCCTTCTCTGCAGCTTCCTGCACCATCGCACCCTCTCACAACCCCGCAACCCTTCGCCACGCTAGCACAACTTTCCCACTCGACGTCCCCACGAGAGTCCTCACGCCTCACAGGTCAGTGTGCAGTGCTACCCCCCCATGATGATGCTACGCAGGGTGGGGGCAAGCTGAAACAAATAGAGGCTGGCAAATACCAGATTCTCCATAGCAGGCTGCCACTGCTCCTTGAACTCCTCCATCAGCCGCTTAGCCAGCTCCTGCCGCACTAGAAACCAGTGTGAGGCTTAGGCGAGGGGGGGCAGCTATGGCACAGAGACGTCACAGGCTGCGGACGTCAAGACGCCGCACACAAGAAGAGGAGTAGGTTCAGCCGCAGGTACTGCCCAAACAAATGAAGCCCATGTCACACGCAAGATCGCACTATGGCAACAGGCCAAAAAGGACGCACAAGGGCATTGCAGCACAGTGAACACACCAGGGAGAGGGGGGGGTTGGCGACATCGTGACCATCCCTGGCAAGCCTGGGGATCTGCAGGCCCGGTGCGCACTACCCAAAGTGCGCGCACCTCGTTGATTGCTTTTGCTGCCTTCTCCTTTTGATCGGCGTCAGCTGATTCCGAATCTGCGTCCGGCGAGGAATCCATGCCGATCTCCAGGTTTTCCTGTGACCGCCCACTTGAGCGCTTGAGGGAGCATTTGAGGGGCAGCCCCGAGGGGGCGCTCAGGGCCGCCCCTGGGGAGGCAGTACATTCCCTCCAGGGCTCCACTTGTGCAGTGGAAGCTTAGCGGGGTGGTTCCCTGCCAGACTCTGCATCCGCGCGGGATCTTCCACAAGAAAGGCGAGCGACTGCATTGGGGTCGCATCTTCCTTTGCACTGCTATTCTGGCAATACCACTGCATTTCAGGATATGTACGCCTTTGTCTGAGGGGCATCTTTTTGTATGAGGGGTATTTCTTTGTATGGGATCGGCTGTGTTGACGTGTGGCACTCAGAAACACCCCCAATGAGCGGACTCCAATATTTCGGAGCTTGACTAGAGCATGTTTGAGGCAAACAGCGCATCGGCTGCACTGGCCCCGCTCAGACCTGCCGGATAAGTCGCGCTGCCCTCCGTGAGCATCACGGGCCAGTCAGCGAGGCCCGAGCAGAGAGACTTCTCGGTTGAGGCTTTCAGCACCCCTTGTGCGAGCCCACAGCGGTGGGAGCGATTGCCTCGCAGATCTCAAGAGGGACAAAGCAACGAACAAAGAACGAAAAGCATTGCCACACAGACGAGCGCGGAAATAAAAGCACACAGGAGGCAGCGAGCGTTCTGCAGGAATTCCGCAGGAACGTGAAATATGGCTGTCAATTCAGCATTTAACCGACACAGTGTGGCAGTACACTTGACAAGGTTGGGCTCGATCGACTAAGCATCCGGCTCCGCGACCTGTGTTAGGTCTATCCTTATGTCGTGCACGATATCATCAGTTCATGTTGCCCTGTCACTCGATGAAGCTAAGAGAGGTCCCGAGATGAAAAAAGAGTGAGCTACAGAGGGCCCGCACCAGGCTCTGCTCTCCATCCGCACCCCCTCCTTGCCCCTCACCAGGCTGAGGCTTGCCCCCCTGTCCCGCTTGCCCCTCTGCTCTCCAGCAAAACCCCCTTTCCAGCATCAGGCAGCGCCCGTGCACCCCTCGTATTCACCGACACTCGGGCAACGCCTGCTGGCGATCTCTCGAGACCGGTGCCCCGACACGTAGACTACGCCGCCAAAGAGGCAGCCGGGAGCGCAGACAGCTCAGAAGTGCAGGGCAGTGGGCGCACCCTGGCCACTTTCCTCCTGGGAGTCATCGTCGCCCTCGCCGCTTTGACCTACAACACAGCACCAGCCAGCGATTGACGCCCAGGAGCAGCCAGCGGGCAACCCAGCAGTTCCCAAGCGCGGGGGTGGTGCAGCGGCAACTACGGAGATTTTACGAAGCGGCAACAGGTGGAGCAGGGCAAAGGGTGCACCGCAAAGTGCAAGGACAGGGAGCCGGTAGTGCAGAGCAATAAAGGGGATCGGACACCGGGAAAAGCAGAGAGGGCGGGATATGATCAACCTGCTTGAGGCTGGCTGTCCTGCTGGTCACCTTCCTGCGAGCTGAGGCACTCGACCAGCGAACCCCAGACACCCTCGCTCCGGTCACTCTCCGGTCACCGCCGTACCCTTGCCGGCCCTCCAGGGGAACCGAGCCCTGCTCCAGCTAACGGGTGTGGGAAAGTGTGCAGAGCGAACTGCGTCTCCCTGAGATCATCGTTGCGGTGCAGATCGCAATGTGTCAGGCGCAGTAAGGGCAACTTTGCGCGTGCGCAGCGGCGCTGAGCAGGATCCAGCGCCGGGAACCGACAGCTTTGCGTGTCCGGAGTATCGCAGAGCAGGTTTTCACACCGGATGGCAGCTTTACGCGTACGACATCGCACGAAGTAGGTTCGAGCGACGAATACTCAGGTGTAGGAGACAGCCGGGAGGTGCGGCGCGGCGCGGCGCGCACTCGTCGGTTTCTTCATCAGGCGAAACGCTCTCTTCCTCCCAGACGGCGAGCATCTCCAGCATGTTCTTCAACAGCGTGTCCCTCACCGCGGGGTACTGCAGCGCATCAGAAGCCATCCTCTCGACAGTCTATCAGCCTGAAGGAGATCTTAGAAGCCAGCGGGCAAATGGCACCCTCTCGACAGGTTAGCAGCCGTGCCGTTCAGGTTAGCCCCCGAGTTCCTTCGCGGGGCGGGAAGCAGGTACATGCCCGGCGGTGGCCGCGGAAATACAAAGAATAGACTGCAGCGTGTAAGAAGACATCCAACCGAAGTATCTCGCGTAAATTTCAACGCAGGAAGTGAGTTCTTGGGCACTACCTTGTAACAAAATTTCGCCATGTCCAACTCCTCAAGCGCTTCCTGCGGTTGAAAAGCTTTGCCTCAAGGTCTGCTATCGAGCAATGCTATGGGATCATCCGTGTTTGAAAAGGCAAGGATACTCTGGCGGCAGAGCGTATCTCGAACGGAACAGCAGGGGATCAAGCATGGAGCCCACCGCTGCGTCTAGGCGCTTGGATAATATGCCTATGTGTGGCGTTTTCAATATCATTTGCGCACCCAGCCCGTCGCAGGCAATACATACGCTCGAGGGTAGGCTTTCGGAAATTCTGCTCAAGAAGCTTTCAAACGCTCAGGATGGTCGCCCTATCGACTATGTACGTTCAAGCGCAAGCGCAACCGAAAACCCTGGGAGGAGCCGAAACTGCCCAAGGCGCAAAAAGCAGTGACGATGCATATTTGCAAGAGGAGCATCTGCGCTTGACAAGAATCTGAAGGAAGGCCAATAGATATTGGGCGAATCAAAGAGGCGACCAGCTATCTGCCAGACAAGCGTATCTCAGAAGACCTACCGTGAGAGACATACGGAACGTTTCATCAGGCCAGTCTATTGTCGTGGGGAGAATCCCTTTTCCAAGCGATCTTTTCCACTCTGATATTCCTAGCACGTTTCTACTGAGAAGGCTCATATCCGTACTTGAAGGCAGCGTTTGGATCTTTTCCACCATATCAACTGATAAACGCTCAAGCTCGCGTAGGGTTTTAGCATCCAGTGCCCCCCCTGCATTGATGAACTGTGAGTCGTCCTCGCCATTCCCGTCTGGGGTGAGACCTTCCGTCGAGTATGAGCTCTTGGATTCCAGTATTATACGTCTACCAGGCCTACTTACAGGACCCCGCTGAAGCCCTGCACGCATATATGCGCGTCCGCCCTTTAAGATAACCACGCACTGCGTGTTTTAGTGGTTCACACATTCACACGGGTTCAGTTATCACCGAATGATTCACATTAATTTGTGGATACGAGTGACACCTAAGGAGTCCCGTTCTGAAAGAGATCGGTGATGAGAATACCTTTGATATTTCCTGCCAGCCTGGTTCTAGGAGCTTTCACAACGTTGTGCGCAGCTCTACACCCTCGGGGCGCCAGGGACGTAGTGCAAGCGTGGCATATTGCCCTGCTGGCTGGAAAGGGCCCCGAGAACACTTGCTGAGGTCGAACAGACATTCAAGTGCTTCGCAACCCGAACGATGAAAACCAGTCCCCAGGAATCACGTCACTGATCGAATCTCGGGCAGAAGAACAAATCGTAATTAATGTTCGTTGGATAATTCTGATCTCCTCTTCGTGTCGAAAAGGAAGCTGTATCGCGTGCCTTGAGGAATTCCAAGTACGTGCAGATGGGTTCAGCGATTTCTCTTGTTTTGAGAGGGTTTTCCCCCTATCGTATCATGTACATGTTTTCGCTTTGCTAACGCTTGGTACGCGTCAAGGTCTCGACCAGTTCTCTAAACCGGTTCCTTAAACTCGTGACACGCCTCTGTCGAGCTCGTGTCGTCGACCAGTTCTCCTGGACTTGAATACCGAATCGTATTATAATATATAATTATATAAATTAAAATACAATTTTATATTAAAAATAAAAAAATCAATACATCAATATAAATACCACATTCTTGTGTAGAGAAGCCTAAGAAATAATTTTGTATATAAATAATATCCCTTTTTATATATTTTTATCGGAATCGTACTATAATAAAAGTGTATATAAAACCTCCAAGCGAGGTTTCCATAGTGTATATGATAACATATTATCGAGATGTCTACTGTGCAGTTATTATATATATTCTTAATTATATATTATTAATGGTGTAACTCGTCGTGTATCACGGGAGGGGGGGCGCATCGACAAAGGGGGACAAGACTAGGTCTCAATCCAGGGGGGAGGGGGGGGGCATTTAACCTGAGTCGTTTACCGTAGAGGTCCGATTCCGATAAAAATATATAAAAAGGGATATTATTTATATACAAAATTATTTCTTAGGCTTCTCTACACAAGAATGTGGTATTTATATTGATGTATTGATTTTTTTATTTTTAATATAAAATTGTATTTTAATTTATATAATTATATATTAATACGATTCGGTATTAAAGTCCAGGAGAACTGGTCGACGACACGAGCTCGACAGAGGCGTGTCACGAGTTTAAGGAACCGGTTTAGAGAACTGGTCGAGACCTTGACGAGTACTAATGGTTGACGTTGAGCTGGAAACTCTCGCAAGCCATACGATACCGATACGAGGGGTAATCGTAATGAGCTTCGGCCGCTGCGCGGTCGATCGCACGATTCTCGACGGATAGTATTCAAGAGCATCGGCATGAGCACAAGCAGCTCGTACTTGAACTTGTATAAAACCTCCTGACTTGTGACTACCACACGACAGAAAAAGTTTAAAATAAATAAAATCGGGAAAAGTCACCGCTTTTGGAGGCTCTGACTTGTGAGAGCTCAGAGTAGCTTGAGCTCGTTTATATTCCTTCGCTTGTCGCGTGCGTGACATTTTTTATTTTTTTTTTTGACTTTCACCACATTGTTGTGGAACATATTGTGGGACATATGGTAGATATCCGCATATTGAAGTACATGTAGCTATTCAAATAACTTGATACCTCTGCTCCTTATGATTTGGAACCTGCCCAAATCACCTTACCTTACTTACCTTACTTAATCAGCAGCAAAGCGCGAATCCGCCAACGGGCGACACAGACGAACTTCCGATCTCACGATCGCCAGACGCTAACGATGATAGTGCCACTGCAGTCGCGTACATTCACCGCGACGCCACCTACGCGTTATGGCATGGCATGTTGGGACGCAAAAAGCGAAGCACTGTCGCGCACATGATCTTACGGTCAGATGGCCTAGTGGAGATCTCCTTTTTGAGATCGATCCGCCTAGTACTTGATAACATTTGATAAATACGGGACCTTTGGCTTGATTTGGCATGACCTCTCCCGACTTTTTAGAATAATTCCGCGTTATTCGCGTGATAATATTCGCTGACATTTATTTCACTCTGTTCGAAAGAGTCACAATTCCGTTCTTCAGATTCGAACCGGTATATAAAACGCTCATATACGTGACGGCAGGGTTCCTCTTGCTCGGACGACAATATCAGCTATTCACACATCAGAAATCATGCAGGGCAAAATCATAATAATAATACAAATTTGCAGCAACACATTTATAGTTCCAATACCGCTTATCAAACTATTCTATTCTATAACCTGATACTAAACGGGTTCTAAAAGAGCAAATCCCTATCGCATCTCAACAAGCAAAATGGATGATGTGAAAGCAGATAATATAATATGTCATGGGAGTCAAACCTTTCAGGACCTACAGTATATCAAAATGAAAGAATTTTGGAAGCTAATGGGATGGCACAAACTAACAACGGACACACCACAGACATCTCTTAGCAGATATACGCAACGGGCTAATGATACAGTAATCACTCAGTAATAAGAAAACCCGCCAATAAGAAAGTAGCCAGCTTTTTTGAGTTCTTCACAATATTTAACACATAACACTCCATATTTAAGATCTCTATATGAATAACGAGTTGCTAGGCTGACCTAAAATTCCTGTTTTCTTAAAATCGAGTGTTTACTGTATTCATTCAGCACTAATAGCGTGTGACAATGAAAAAATGTTATGCTATAAGACCAGACCTTCTGGACATAATCATAGATGAAAGAGGGTTAGAAAAAGACGGATGTGAGCTTTTCTGTAACCCGGTAAACTCACATCCAAGGATAAGTAGGAGAAGATGCATACCCACAGAAGCAATGAAAAAAGCGCTAAGACCTTTCTGCCACAAAGGGAGAATTGGTTGGGACGGACTAGCAATGGATGCATATATAAATATGATTACTGACAAGGGCTACAAGGTCTATGGAAACCCGCCTTTCGATGGAGATGTGAGGAGGGAAGCATCTGCGGTCATGGCGACCCTATCACGTGGATTGGAAGCGGCCACTAACTCGGAAGGCTTTGAGGGGATTTGGATCCTGCCATTGTCTCCAAAAAACCTTAAAAAATGGACGGACAAAGGCTTTGAACTGATTTTCAAATATCCAAGAGGGACCATTCCCTTTATCCCCCATGACTATTGGTCCGGAAAGGGGCCCTACACACTACCAGGAGAGGGATGCTACAAAGATAAGTACTCGGATGTAGTCATATTGTCCATTGATAGCGCTAGCATGGGCTGTCCTGTGAGCAACAAGCTGGATAATGAGCAACTGAAAATTAAATTGTTAAAGTGGTTTATGAATGTTGTACCGCACAAGAAGTTAAAACCTAAAATGCTCAAAGAAACGGGAATACACCCCGATATGATAAAACAAGCACTTGAGGAAAGAGAGTGTCCACTACCGATTCAGCTGTGTCCGTGTACTGAGAATAGTGGTATGCCGGGCATGCAGGAGCAGTACCCAGGTGCACACCTGGACGGGGCACATCGAAGCGTGGCGGGTACCCCTTTCCTAAACGCCACAAGGTGGCCAAGGGAGCTCACCCTCATGGGATATTTACCAGCGGGCTTTGGAAAAGTATTAAAGGGGATCGGAGTTCCTCACCGCGGGCTAAAACCCTTGTTGAAAAAGTTATCCAGAATATGCAGACGGCACTCTAGGGAGAGAAGCATCCTCCATGAAACGGGTATCATGCCGGAGGATAAAATCACTAATGAAAACCCAAGCATCATGAAACTCAATATGAAAACTAAAAAGCGCACAGAAATCAAAAAGCATGCTAGTAACATACTAGGAAATCACTTTAAATAAAACCCTCCTCCCCCTGCCCCTCAGGGGCTGGGGCCCCTTGGGGTCTCAGCAGCCCCACGGGGGCCAAGGCCCAGGGGATGGGGCACCCCTGGGCCCTCACCTTCCACCCCCACTGCCCGATTCTCCATCTCCACCAGGCATCAGATCCGTGACCTGCTGATGTTTTTGACCGACATGGTGGCCGACACGTCTCCTTAGTGCCGAGCCGCCTCCTGCTTCCATATTTAGTGGAATGCTTCCTGCTTTGCAGACAGTTGTGTTTGAGGGGAGCAGACTCCAGTGGATCGTTCCGAAGGCCTTGCCTTACTCATCGACGTAAATGTATTATAATAATAAAATAATAAGATATAAAGTATATATATATATATATATATATATATATGCTTGCACTGGAAAATGATAGGCATTGAAATAGGGTTCCCGAAATTCCTCCGCGCGGCCCTCCTCCACAGGCGTAGTAACCAAAACGTCGGGGTCATTGAAGAAATCAAAAGCCGGCGTTGGAGCCTCAATTGTTGACGTCGGTTTCGCACGCAAGGACGAAGTCCCCACAATGCGGCGGGGTCGAGCACTCAAAGATGGTGTGGAGTGCGAGGCGGTCGGTGAGGGGGATGGAGACGCACCAGTACGTGCACGTGCTGCACGAAGTGCGGAGCCAACTGTCTCACGTCGGGCGGAAGCCATGTCGGGTAAAAAACATTGTCGGTCCAGTTGAGTGGTAACGCACGAAAAAGTGCGCTAGATGTCGGTACCAAAAGATGTCGGGACTAAGGGTGACCTTTGCGAAGGCAAGGAGGTCGATGTCGGCAGTAAATTGTCGGAAGATGTCGGTACTAGGTTGATGTCGGTACTAAAAAAGATGTCGGATAGAATCGCAGGGCGCGAAGCGGACGGAGAACGGAAGAAACAACACCTTTGAACGTAGGTGGATCCAGACCTGATGTGAAAGCAGATAATATAATATATATATATATATGCTTGCACTGGAAAATGATAGGCAGTGAGATAGGGTTTCGGTTCGGCTAAATTCGGGGTAAACTGAAAGATAATTGAGTTTAAGCTGGCGGACGGACCGTGACACACGAGCGGAGCGGACAGCAGGCAATGCAAGTGACATCCGAGCAGGCGAGGGGTGACACAGGGTACCACAGACCTCCCCCCTTATGGGGGGTGAAAGTCAGTGTTCCCATTAATGAACGTGCCCCGAAGGACATCACGAATTCTCGTGCCACGCAGAACAAGCAAACTGCGAGTGCTAAATATCATTTTTCTTGGCGAGCAGAAGATTCCGTAGTACCTGCGAACATTTACTGAACGACTGTCGGCCGGTGGAAAAGAAGCAGCATCGCTGACTGTTTACATTATTGAGAAGAGAAGGAGCATGGCGAAAAGCCTAAGTTAAGTCCTAAACTGAAAGTAGCATGGCCAACTAAGACCGAGGAAGATCCCGCCAGGGCAAGCCCCAGACGCGCTGCTACCCGGTTCGAGATAAACGGCGCTTCCCATTTCAAGATGGACCGCGCTGCTGCCTAGATCACGATTAACGACGCAGGAGAATTACCACGACGTTCGTAGCACAAGATCCTGAGATCGGGCACCATAAACATGTGGGACGTAATGAATCTTGTGGGAAACGAGAGCAACAGGAATTAAAAACATAACCAAGAAGCTGGCAACATAGTTCGCGAATCAGCGCGCCCTGCACCTCCACCAAAAGAACCCAACAGCCGGCGCATAACCACCTGCACCAAAAGATCCCAGCAGCCGGCGCATACCAAAGCACGCAAGATTCGCAACCAACTCGTTATGCGAAGCTAGCAGTGAAGAGGGACCTGTGCGCACACTGGTGAGGAAACTTCAGCGATCGGCAAACATGTTATTTCCTCAATTCGTCCAGGCATATCCTGCTGGCCGCCGTAATACAAAACTAATGAGCTTCAAATTCTGGTGTACAATATGTTTGAAAATCGAACGCTAGCGGAATCGTTTCACCGCCCAACCAATCAAATTCTAGATCGTAAATCATCGTATCGATTGATCGATGGCCCACGGTTTCCATTGGCTAACAAAAACTAAACATCTTGCGAGGTGGCACATTCGTTATTGTCAGAAACGCTATCTTTCTGGTCCCACTTTCGTTTGACGACGAGGCATGCATGACGTCATCATATGCCACCTTTAAGATCATCACCATCATCCGCACCCAAAAGTCGTCATTCTTCATCATCCACAAAGACCTCTGGCCTAGGTTTTCAGCCTGCGAAAAAGTCAGCATCAAAAAAGTTATCAAATCTGAGAACGAGAATAATCCATAACTTTTTCAATCTTTACTTTTTCGACATGATACTTTGCACATCAAGTTTTATGCATAAAACTCACACCTCACCCAATTTACACCACTTAACAATCATCAAAACTCCCAAACCCACCGAGCGCGAATGTGAAAAAAAATACCGAAAATTTGTTGTGGGACATATAAACAGGTCACCGTCACCTCTTCGTGTCCAACCGGCGCGTAGTGTGTGTGGGGGGGGACTGCAAATGTGCAAAACCATTAAAAACAATCACAATAATGCAACATATATCCGGGTAATCAGCCGGCTATATAGGTGCGCCACACATGCACATTAGCACCGATCCGCATGCTTATTTATTAGTAATTCAGCCTAGTCAGCTAGATCGTTGCAGTGTCGTCGCACAGCACCACATTTCTACATGCTAATACAATTGAGGAGGTGCCGGCCTAGGCACAACCCGTGCCAGATCGCCGTGTCACCTTGCCTTATAGGTTCCCCCACTACAGGTGGAATTCTAGGAGCCGATTTGCGCGCACTGTGCTACCTCTTAAGGCTATGTACCCAGCTCGACCCTCTGCCGGCGACTTTGAGTGCACTATAATCGAAATGGGGCCTTACCGCCAGCGACCCACTGTCGGTCCCGCTCGGTTAAACATATTTTATTTAAACGTAGATTCGAGGGGGGCGCCATTAAACTTCGCCCGCGTTTTGGCCAACCTATTTTGAAACTTTATGCCCTAAATCTGGGTTACACGGGATTTCATGGGTTACAAACTTCCGTACACCCGAAGTCCCCATATTTTAAAGCTTTGAAAATTGTGCGACCATCGTCCTAGTCAAGGAAGACATACTATATCGTACTGTAAAGTTTGCAATGCAATATATCTAGAATAGAATCGGAAAGGCTCGTATCCATATGCTTTATGGATAGTGCCTTGGGGCGAATCCCACCGATGTTGCTTGTGCCACGAGCGAATGGTGTGCCCGATTATCTGATTTCACGTGTCCGTTCGCTGACAACTACAACTTGTGTGTAAAATGGTTCGGTATTCCGAGAAGGGTATGGCAGCGCAGCTTTCTATGATGTGGCGTCCCTCTGGATGCCCTCTCTATTGTTTGACATCCGTCACCGACGGAAGTCCAAACCCGTTCACACACATGCCAACCTGCTGTCCCTTCATTAACTCGTTGCTGCCTGAAGGCTGCAATCGTCACTCATTTGGCAGAGTGCAATAAAAATACCATCGCACCTTGCGCCTCAAAGAAAGGTCTTGCATTATTGCTGATCTCAATTCATCACCTAATAACACATCAAGTACCCTATTCAAAAACCTAAAAGTGCTTCGTAAGAGTGCCCAGCATCTCCATATCTATGGTCCAGGCCATGACCGGACGAGTCGCATAGGTGCTGCTTGTTCCGTTGCCCGTTGGAGATAGGCTTTGAAGGTCATGGAAAGCCTGGGCCACGGGACATGGAAGATGGGTAACCCATCGAACAGCCAATGTGAGCAATTACCACTCTCCATCATCCTCCTCTTCCTGATATGGGCGTGAACCGTACATCTCGTTCCACTTTTCACATTGCATGATCACATTGCGGTCCACGGTTTTACGCGCCTGGAAGTCCCGCCACCGGGCAAGAATAAGCACCACATGGCTGAGTGTAGCACATCTTGAACGCGCGCATGCGCGCATCCCTCTCCTTTCCCCTCGCGTGCCACATCTCAGCCGTCTCGCGCGCGCCCTCTCAGTCAAAGCATGGCTGTGCTGCTCTCAGAGCATCGGCAGATTAATGGGCGGGTATAGTTGCCAGGGCATGGGCGGTTTAATGGGTGGGTATAGTTGCCAGGGCATGGGCGGTTTAATGAGGCGGGTATAGTTGCCAGGGCATGGGCGGTGGCGGTATAGTTGCTAGGCATGGGCGGTTTAATGGGCGGGTATAGTTGCGAGGGCATCGGCGGTCTAATGGGCGGGTATATTGGCGGGATGTTGCCACCGACATAGCCATGAAATTGTTGTGAGCGCAATGTCAGATGTTATACTAAGAGTGCCCAGTACGCATTGCGTGAAGGGTGACTGCTTGGGGCGCTGGCGGAGGTCAACCGGTGGATGCTTAACTCCACGAAGGCTTGCGTCCCTCCGACAAGCTTCCGTGGGTGGATTTCGACTCCAACTCACAACGTGACGGGATGCACCGAGCACCCCTGCTTCACCTTCTGGAGGGGATGCCCTGGGCCACCTACTGGCTGGCAGCGTGCCGGTCATCCCGGGAACGGCTGAGGCGTACCCGCTTTGCGGCCTTGCGGAAGTCCTCGATGGTGATTGCGCGGATCTTATCCTTGGTCAGCGTTTGCAGCACCCCGATCCCATGAGCCGTTTGCAGATCTCGCACAGCAAACTGCGATGCTTCCTTCACCTGCGGCCGGCAGCGCAAACCTTGTGCCATGAACAACCGTTCTCTTCGGCGAGGTAGATCGTGCTGGCGGCATCCCAAATGCAACATACCCATATAGCCTCTTGGGCGCCAGCCTGCCGAGCACTGAGCAGATATGGTGCCCTCCCGGCGGGGCCTAACCCTTGCGGCTTGGGAAATAAATAATATTCTGGGAGCGTGAGCCGTGCCGAATCGCCGAGCCCATCGGACGGCCAGGGGAGTTGAGGTGTGGGGGACACCCCCAGCTGCAGCAGACTCTCTTACTCACTGACGTATGGCCATGGTGTGCCTTCCTCTGTGGAGGCACACGGTTGTCAACTCCTCCGTGTTAGCAAGCACCGTGTCAGGGGCAGCTTCCTCGCTCCTACACGGGCCTCGCCTTTGAGGGGCGCTGGGGGGTTGCCTCCTCTGCCGCTTTGTCGGCGGCAAGTGGATGGATTTCTTGGGCGTACGACGCGAAGCTCGAGACACGCCGGTGCGCCCCCCCCCCCCCCAAGCAGGGAGTCTAGGTCTTTTATCCCCGGGTATGGGGTGGTGTGGTGACTGTTAAGAAGTTGCAGTAGTTTGGACTGTGCGAATGACCGAGTCGGCGCTCCGCCAGGAGGGCACTCGGGGGGGTGGCTCGTACAGCACAAGTGCTCTTCAATGATGAGGGGCGCGGGGATGGATTGTGATTGGCCCTCGTGGGCGGTGGTCCCCCGGTGGTTGTTGGCACCCGTGGAGGTTTCTGGCGCGAGGGCGGAGCTCGTGGAGCAAGGAATGGGCAGTTGTGAGGCTGCGGCGACATACGCGGTGTTCGTGATCAAGTGCTTGGCACTTTGATACCGTTAAAATATTTAAAAAAATACTATTGAGAAGAACAAAGATCATCAGGGTTCGGGGGAACTGATGGAACTGCTCGTGACGAGCCTGACGTCTTTGGGGACAGATGGGGGCTGGTGGAGGGCAGCTGCTGCGGCGGCGGGTGGCAGGGCTGACTGGCGGCGGTAGGCAGCGCGCAGGTGAAACACCGGGGGGAGTGGTGGGCCCCACTGCAAACACTGTGGAGGATGCTTTCACGGGTAGGGAGACAGGCAGCGGGGATCATGGGGTGGACTCGTGTCTCTCGCTCCATCTGTCTCTAGATATTGATGGGGAGCGGTAAGAAGTACGAGGAGGACACGTGGGAGAGCTGCAAAGCGGTAGTGGGCGCCGCATATTGGGCCGATGCTCGAGGCCGGGCCGCGCATCGAGCTCTTGTGGCCTGGCTAAGTTGGGCCAGAAGGCCTGGTTCTGGGGCGTGGTGGGTCCTGTGGAGGATTATTGTGTGGCAACGTGGAGTTTCTGTCGCAAAGAGCGGTTTTGTGCCGCTAGATTGTTTTTCTGTGATCCCGTACCCACAAGCACCTGGCGCAAATGAGAGAGTTCGACTACCCAAGGTGAAACTGGAAGGACGGCATGTGGCGGGGGAGGCAGAGAGGAGCCGGCCTGGTTGTGGGGGTATTGGGCGCTGAGAGAGTAGGGAGGCGTCATGAGCGTGGCTGTGGGGTTGGGTGTAGGTGGGTGCGCTGTTAGTGACTCGCCTTCCCTGATGGTGCCTAAGCGCGTACAGGGGCTGTTCACCCCAAATGTGCGATGGTCGCACTTGAGAGGATGCGGGTGGATCTGGTGGACGTCAAGGCGCACAAGCTGTCTTTTTGCTCCCGCGGGTGATGCTTCAGCGGGTCTCACGAGGAACGGACAAGGGGGTAGCCCAGGTCATTAAGGTGCGGTTTACATGCTTCCTGCGTGGCGCGAGGGAGGGGCTGTATGCAGAGGCGACGGACAATCGACGACGTGGGGGAGGAACGGGTGCTGCGATATGCGGAGCGGTTGGAGAAGGCGGGGCAGCTGGAAAAGGCGGCAAAGAGGCCGGCGTTGTCCAAGCTGGCTAATACAACACAGGAGAGGCTGCGGAAGCTGGAGCCATTTGGATGGGGAGGCGTTCGATGATGTCATGCGTAACGTGCCACGGGCCTCGAGGCCGGGCGGTTCGCACTAGTTGTGACCGACAACAGCATTGGGCCAGCGTTCTTGAGGGGTAATCCATGCTGCCCGGCCTCGCACCTCAGTTCGGCTGAGTACCGGGTGGCGTTGCAATACGTTCTTTATGCTGAGGAGCCCCTGCTTGGCCAGGCAAGCGGGGGAGTGCCCTGATTGTGGGGGACGCTTGATCCCACGGGAACGAACTTGCCGGCTTGCAGGACGGAA